>JAPDVR010000002.1:55858917-56013917 GCA_026230005.1 Gila orcuttii
GTGGGTGAAAACCAGATGACCTGCACTAACCTGGCTGTGTGTTTAGCACCCTCTCTTTTCCACCTCAACACACAGCGGAGAGAGAGCTCCTCACCCAGGTGTGTGTGTGTGTGTAGCCTGTTAACAGACTTCACATATATCTGCTCATCTATTTAATTGCAAACTGCATATTTGGCATGCGACTACTTTAAACCCTTAAACCATACAATTATACTCCATCTCGCTTGAAAAACCGCTCTAAAAAAACAGGAAACTAGGGAAGAATAGGTTAAAAAAAAGAGATGACTTACGTAAGGCTTTGAATGCCCGATGCACTTTAGTGCATTAGTGCTTGTATCAAACATAATTTTTACTTTACCCGGATATTCCTTTTAATGTGTTTTCCTTATCACAGGGTCATGAACAGAAAGAACACCTTGGGAAAGCCAGACCAAAGGGACTTGAACGAGAACCTGGCGGCCACACATGGCTTAGCACATATGATACAGGAGTGCAGAAAACTCTTCCTGGTGAGCATGACTTTATCTCGTGCAATTTGAGTGCAATTTGTCCAACAGAAACACACAAACACATATGTTTTAAGAAAAAAGCAGACAAAACTTTCATCTCTCACGCATATCAATTTTATCAAAGCCGTGTCAGTAACAGTTTAAAACTGATGGTCTTATCACTCTGCACCAGATGTGTCTCTCTGTCATATGCTGCTCAGGTACAAAGACAAATGCACTGTCGTTTAATGTGCAGATGCTCACGCTACAGCATTTCAACACATCTGCTACCAAAACAGCCCTGAAAAAATAAAAAATAAACCTGAATTTATTTAAGTTAAGATTAATGCAGATGTTACGCAATGACCAATCCTTCCTAACTGCCCATACAAACACTCATAAATGCATACAGAATTAGCAGCCATGGTTACAGCTAGCAGTGTTGTTTTTCTATCAGTGGGAATTGTAGAAAACTTTAAGTAAATAAATGTCTAACCCCCTGGCCACAAATGCAAATATTTTTGCCACATACACATACATAGACACACACATTCCATTTTAGTACCTATTTAGAGGTCAGGAAGGAAGTTCTTAACTGGATAAGTTTAAAATAATGAAAGTCAGAAGAAGTTGAAAAACATAAGAAATTCAATTTTGCATCTGACTGAAATGAAGTCCACAAAGCAGCATTGTGTGCACCTACACACTTGCACAATTGTTAAACCATGTGCCACTGCTTTCCCTGAGCAGATCATAACAAACTCCATTATTAAGTTAAGCTTATTATGTGGAGTCATTTACATAAGAAAATAACTCAATTTCAGGCTATTAGCAAAAGTTATTTTCTTCTTAATGGGCTATTTATAGAGAGCGAATAATTCAGAATGAGTAACAGAAAGATCTTGTATTAAAGATCTTGTATAGCATCTTGTATTAAAGGTCTTCCCCCCCTAAATCTGATGAGGAAGGTCTGGCCGCACTCATAATGCTTTTTGCTGTACGCAGATAACAAGTTTATCTCAACAAAATGCTAGAAAAGGACAGCAACCATGAACTAATAAACATCACCAGTCAGACAGGAAAAGGACAGAGAGCAGGACAGGACAGGACACGCACAAAAACACTCACAGTGGATAAGGGCAGAACGCTGAACAACACATACACACACACACACAAACAGGATGAGCCACTTCCAGTTACAAATGAATCACTCTTGTCACTTCTCTTCCCTTCACATTCACATATTTTAGACTGACAAAATTAGTATACTACACTGTGAAAAAAAAAGATTTTTATTAAACAAAGATTAATAGTACGTTTCACAAGAAAATATTTTAAATTTCACATATAATTCAGTCTGTTACTTGCTGTGTCTTTGTGATTGTTTGTGAAATTTACTTATTTCTGAGTTAAAATTGTTTTTACACTAATTTTTTTTTTCCATTGTACAACCATTATCATGATTTTTCATTAGTAATGTAAAATTGAGCTTACAATGTTCACTCTCTGCTGGTTGCTCCAATAGGTGACGTTAATACTAATGTTGATTTGCATGTTATGAACTAGTCATGAGTTCTCTTTAAATTAATTTTGTTCTCTATAATACATCCCTGCTTTTGTTAGCTGGACCCTGAAATAGGTTGCTGGTGTGCTGGTTTCAATATCGGCCCGTTGACTATTTAACTAGCATGATGTGTTTCATCACAAAGATCATGCTGATCTCAGATTTGCTGGTGAACATTATGGTTATGCTGGCCTAACAGCACCAAACCAGCCTAGACCAGCATGAAAAAGCCTGGATTGCTTTCAGGGATTTATTAGTTTATTAATACCTTCTTTTTCTTTCAGATTCCAGAAGAGATGTCACGCTGTAGGAACTCGTACGTGGAGCAGGGCTTGAGTCCCATGCGGATGGAGGTGTTGGTGGAAGACTGTGGGTCCTGTAGCTACCAAAGTCTGCTCAAAGACAGTATTGATGCCCTGCTTAAAGAAGCCAAGGACAAATTCAAAGGTTATGACAGCTGCTCGACTCCAGAGAATGCCGAACTTGCATATAAGAAGGTAAGGGAACTTTATAAATACACACCCTTTTCGAGTCACATTTCATGTACAAGCTCCCTTCCTTTCTTTGCTCAATTTCTTGCTTGTTCCTAATGGAAAAGCTGTCTTTTCCCCCCTTACATCACCTTTTTCATGTGAAAGTGTCTTTTCCCAGCTCTGTTTTGGCCTAGAGCCCACCATGACATCAGTCTGTCGGTTGTTCTAGTTCTTCACACAAACCAAACTACACTTGTGTTCATCACAGAGTTCACTCAGCCTAGTTCCCTTGTCTTTGGACATTATTTCATGTACCCATAAAGCAGGGGTATCCAAACCTGCTCCTGGAGGACCACTAACCTACAGAGTTTAGCTCAAATCCTAATTAAACACATGTTGAACCAGTTAAACAAGTTCTTCAGGATAAGTGGAGACTTTCAGGCAAGTGTGTTGGAGATAAATTTTGCAGGACATTGACTCTCCAGGAGTGACATTGGACACCCCTGCAATGAATCAGTATAGAATCCTCTGAGCTACCTATAGAATTGCACGTTTTTGGATGAAATCACAATTAGGAGTAATATTATACGAGTTAAGTACTATTGTGCTGGAACTGTTAATGACCTTATTGCATCATCTTTCACGACAGGTTCAGGACGGGTCATCTTTACGGCAGTGGAAAGTGTGCGTGGACGTGCCTGCGCCTGCTGAGGACGTCTTGCAGAGGATTCTGAGGGAACAGGAACAATGGGATGAGGACCTGTTAGAGTGCAGGACTGTGGAGACACTAGAGCATAACACAGAAGTCTATCAGTACGTCAGGAACTCCATGGCGCCCCATCCGCCAAGAGATCACGTGGTGCTCAGGTGATTAGAAACACAACGTTTTTCATGCTACAATTATAATTGAAATTAGAATCCGAAGATTTATTTAGTGTTCATAAAAATCCTAAGCTTTTTTTTTTATGTTTCAGGTCATGGGTGACAGACTTGCCCAAGGGAGTGTGTGCTTTGGTGTGTGTGTCGGTGGATCATGAGAGTGCAGCGGCGCTGGGTGTTCGTACTAACGTTCTGACCTCTCGCTATTACATCGAACCCTGCGGATCCAACAAGAGCCGTCTCACACACATTTCCAGAATAGACAACAGGTGAGGAAAGGAACCTCAATATCTTTCAGTACAAATATATATATATATATATATATATATATATATATATATATATATATATATATATATATATATATTAGAATTTTGCTTTTTGGTTTTAATTTTTAATTATTTCCATTTTTAATTAATTATTAGGATGAGGTAGAATTTTGTGTGAGTCCTAACAATGTTTTTATAATATTAAATGTAATATTTAAAAAAGTAATAATGAAAATTATTTTATATGTATTTGTTTAATTAGTTATATTTATTTATTGTATTATAGTATATAATTTATATATTATATATAATAATAATTATTATTATTATTATTATTAATGAAATATTTATTTATAACAATTATTATATTTTTAATTAAAATGTGTATTATTTAAATGATAAAATTATATATATGTACCAATTATTTTATTTTGATAAAAATTGAATAAATAATATGTAATATATTATTTATATTTTTATTAAATTCAATATTTAATATTAATATAAAACAATATAATTTTTAATAAAAATAATTATGTATTTTTTTTAATTCAATATTTATTTCAAATATTTTAATTAAATACAATGACGTGTAAAGGACTTCATCACTCACATACTTTTTTTTTTCTGTGGTTTTAGGGGTCGTTGCCCTGAATGGTACAATAAGCTGTATGGTCACCTGTGTGCTGCAGAGGTGGTGAGGATACGAGACTCCTTCACCTGCCTGGACAAATAAACACACACACACACACACACACACACACACACACTTGTGTGCACTTTGACGTTTCATTTCACCTCTCAACAAACTCCTGCTTTAGAGAGGAAGATGATTTTAAACTCCCTTAATACACGATCTGAGCCCTTAGATGATACAGACTGTCAACTGTGCCGAAATCAACAAGCTACATTGGTCAAAGTTCTTGCCATTTTGATTGCCATCAAATGACAAGCCTGAAAGACTGGAAATAGGTGTTCCTGCTGCTATGACATCATCATCCTTGACGACCTCGTTACTGAATATGTCATAGGATGACTAAATGTGATGGGAGGTGCTTTTGCTTCTGAGAAGCAAGTATGTGTGTGTGTATTTTTGAATGACTGTGGAAGTGAGCATATGAATAGTGTGTCTGATGTTTATGTGTGTGTATTATTGACAAATGAGACATATTCTATGCACTGGCACCCGCTGCAATACAGTGTTTATACCTATTCCTGTGTGCATCACTGTTACATAGTATCTGCAAAGCTGTGTACAGTGCTTTCCTTATAGAGAATGGACAGATGGATGAATGGATGGACATGATATGTTTGTCTATAGACAAGACAGAAGGTGGTGGCTGGCACACCTTTGAAAGGAAGACCGGAAATGTGTGATGGAGAAAAAGACTAGTGCATGTAGACACTTAAACAGCAGAAGGTTCCAACAGCACCAAAACCCAAAAGCTGAGACCAATATACCGATGGACCAATTCTTTAGGATTCCACACAGGACTCCGAAGAAGAACATTACTACAGTTTACACACCACGAGGCCTGTGTTGGTCGAGATCAGTGCTGCGAACCAATAAAATTCATGTGAACTCAACAGTCTTGGCCATTTAACATCTCGAGTCCTGGGAAAGGAGTGTTACGAAAAAATGAAAGGATAAGAAAAGCTTTTTGTTTGGGTTGGATGTTCAAGTTTGATTATAGGGGCTACCAAGCCAGCTACTTTGTCAGAGGATGGTAGAGAATGTATGAGAAGAAGTGATGTCTGTTTGTTTTTGTCAGTGTTAACCAGAAATGAAGTAAAAATTCTAAAATTGTAACAAAGCTTGCATTTACACTTAAATATAACCAGGCCTGTGGTCACACAGCAGATCAGAGTAGGAGTGCTGAAATCATCCAACAGAGTTCTTTCTGACAGGATGAGTCCAGTATTCCTATAGAGGCGCTTTATGACTGACGGTCCTGGGTTTGATGTCTCGATTTATTACTACTTACGTGCCTGTCCACGGCGGTGTATCATAAACGTGTGTAAATTAAGCGCATGCTGCCAAACAGAGAATAACGCATGACAATGACAGTTAATTTAAACGCCTCTGTATTTATATCACTCATATCTTGTTTTTGTATGTATCTTATTTTATTGTAAATGTTACACTCTAAGTTACAGAAATGAGAAATTTGTTTATCTTTTTTATTATTAATGTTATTTCTGTACAGATTAATCATGGTCAAAATGCACTATTAAATGTATTAAAACAGCATGAATGGCTTCCATCTATGATGCGTTTGTGTTTAATGATTGATGTTCAACTTTCATTAATATTTTAATTTTTGACAAATTTCTGTAAAGTGTTCAGCACTCACATTATTAATCTCAAATTGATACTAAACTTGCATTAAAACAGTGAATTACAAATTAATTGAAAATAGAAATACTTTTCCTAAAATAATTTTAAAAAACTGGCCAAGGTATTAGATAGTATGAGATGTAATATATAAATGTATAAAATAAATGATTAATTGACCTGATGATATTGATTGACAATTTATATATATATATATTATATATATATATATATATATATATATATATATATATATATATATATATATATATATATTTATAATATATTATTTTTAAATCAAACAAATGCACTTAAATATAGTGAACTAAATATATTTACCAATACTGACATATTTAATTTATTTTTTAAATGGTACAGAGTCGTTGAATTCATACAGGTGTTTTAAGTATTTTATAATTAAGTGTTCATTTAAACTATTTGAAAATTATAAATATTCTGATAATTGGCATTCCTAGTGACCACTATGGTAACACTTTAGTTTTAGCTAATTTACTAATTTACTAATTTACTACAATCACTAATTGTATATTACTAGGATATTGGCTGATTATTTGTACTTATAAAGCACATATTAATGCATTGTTCAGCATGACCATATTCCCTTGATCCAATCCAATACCTAAACTTAACCAACTTTTAATAAGCAGTAATTAGGAGTTTATTGAGGCAGAATTATTTAATAGTGAGAACTGGACCTTAATTTTAAAGTGTGACCACATTACTAATCCCTTTTTTAGAAGAAAATGTCAGTGTCTTTGTCACTGTCAGCTGTGCTGGTGATCTCAGCATCTGCTTACATCATTTATCTATACCGCTCAAACAAAGAGGAAAATTGCAAAGCCTGCAAGCCGAGGCCAGACTCAAAGTCATACCAGCCAGAGAAATCTGTCACCTTTACACCACTTTCAGCAATCTGATTTCCAAGAACGGTAAAAAAAACCTCTTATGGACTGATAAGAGGAGAGAGAGAGAGAGAGAGAGAGAGAGAGAGAGAGAGAGAGAGAGAGAAGAGAGGAGAGAGAGAGAGAGAGAGAGAGAGAGAGAGAGAGAGAGAGAGAGAGAGAGAGAGAGAGAGAGAGAGAGAGAGAGAGAGAGAGAGAGAGAGAGAGAGAGAGAGAGAGAGAGAGAGAGAGAGAGAGAGAGAGAGAGAGAGAGAGAGAGAGAGAGAGAGAGGCGAGAGAGCGAGAGAGAGAGAGAGAGAGAGAGAGAGAGAGAGAGAGATCATTTCAGAGTTTTCCTTCTTTCTTCTGAGAATGAGTTAGAGGAGGGTTCCCACATTGATAAATGATAGTGTGTTAATGTGAAAGAGGGAAAACAGGGCAACATATTCCTCCAGATTGTGTATGCAGTTTATGGCCGCTTCAATTTAATTTGCCACATGTGAGCTGTCTGACAGGAAAACAATGTAGAACAAAGGCAGTAATATGGATGATGAAACATTAATAATTTATTGAACTTGTCATTTATTCTTGTCAGTATTTTGTTTTCTGTACTTAATGAAGCAGCACTTGAGCTATAATGCGGATATTTCTTAAATATCAGTAGTTGCAATTAGCCTTTTTAGAATATGATGTATTATTAGGCATTATGAATGCAATATGAGAATAAATAGCCTAGCCTAACTTTAATAGAACAGCCTGACTTTATAATGTTTCACAAATGCTTTTTTCTTTTTCTTTTTAGTTCAGTCTTAGTTTAATTCAGACTGACATGTCTTTTTTTGTAGTGAGTTTGAGTCTATGCAGGTGTCCATACTTTCAGGGAACTGTAAACTGGCAGTCAAATGTAACTAAACACTGTCCATTTAACGATTTGGACAATTCAACAAACTCGATTGCATAGCATTATTTCCAGTATTGGGGAGTGACTAACAATGTAACGGCGTTACACAATGTAATTACAAAATAGATGTAACTATCAGTTACAGTTATATGAAAACAAATGTGTAATTAAATTACAGTACTTATGAAAATCCAAATGATAACAATGGGCGTTACATCTGAATATTTTCTTAAAAAATCTATGACGTGTTGAATAATATTAATGATGCTTTGCCTGTTTTTGATACGCACGATGCCTCCTGCTATGGCCGTTTCGTAAAGCGATGCTATTCTGATGCTTTTGATTGGCTTTGAATTTGCAGTGCACCACGTCTGCCAATCACATCAATTCACATTGATTCTGAAAGCTTTATGCTACAATCTGTCTGAGAGTTGCCACCATGGCGAGTGATAAAAATGTGTTCTAGTGCTGGAATTTTAAAAATCATTTTTTTTCAGAAATCTGTTTAAACTCTCTCTAGTAAAAAGTAACTCTCAAAGTAAAACTATCTTTAACTATCTCAAAGTAAAACTGATTTTGTGGTGGCTGTGCTTTAAAATGAAATTATTATAATCTTAATTCAAGTGATGAAGGATTTTAAAAGTCTGACAGTAAATCAGTGAGTAGGCCTACTACTGGTTAACCCTGCCTGGTTTGAATGTTTGAAAATGATTAACAGTTGAAAACCTTCGTTAGAAATGTAGAAAAGTAGGAAATGTAATGTTACATTACTTTAATAAACTAATTGATATAGTTACACTACTTATTACAATTTAAATAGGGTAACTTGTAATCTGTAACCGATTACATTTCCAAAGTAACCTTCCCAACACTGATTATTTCACATACGAATATGTCTAGATATTTGATAGACTTTAGGTATTGAAGGGAACATGGTTGAACAGCAAATTGAGTACTTGTTTCTCTGTCTTGCTACAAAGGGTGATTAATCAACTTGTTTGGTTTGTTTTGACATGCAAGATGCAGGAGAAAACTATCCAGGATGTGGTGGCATTCTGTCTCAGGGCGTGAGGAAGTGGTGTTTGTTTGTGTGTAAACACTGCCACCTATTGGTCATTAGAAAAACATGCAGCACTCCATACACAATAGAAGTAGCAGACGTAGGTTATATCGGTCACTTTGTCCTAGTTGCTCTGGAACAGGACTTTTGTTACGATGACATTATTCATGCCCTATGTTTATACAGGTAGGTACTACCGAGTTTAGAACAAAAACACTGACAGCATGAACACCTTTTGCACTGCAAATACAGTATAAGCAAGGCGGACGAGCTCGGTGTGTCCGGTTTTCATTACTAAAAGTGCCCACAGCGTGGCAGCACAGTGACAGAACATCAATGTTGTTAACCAGGGGGCCGGGGCCCTAATAAGGGGCCCCAAGGTGACTTTAGATTATTTTAATGCTTGTTTTATTGTTTTAGATAATCTTAACCTACTAAAAAGAAAATTAAGATATTTCTTTGTATTTGTTTGCTTTTTTTATAGCAAGATATATTTATGGGTGGTTCTTCAACTACGGGCACTTTTGGCCATGTGAACTTGAGTCGGAAAAAAGTGCTCAAATCAAAATTGTCACAGTCTAACAGTTAAGTATAACTAGTCTAGTTTAATGATCCATAAGAGAACGCACTGACATTATAAGACAAATTGGTGTTTTTTGACATATTTTCCGATCCACACTGAACAAATGTCATTTCCATCACATGTAAATATTTGATTATTATTTTAAAATATTATGATATAGATCATTTCTTAACAGTGTAAGACCACTTTCACACATAGTATTACCAGTTTATACCTATATTGCAATTACCATAGATTTGTGGATTAAGTAAATTAATTGTCATGAGGCCCAAACACATCTTACATCCACCACAACCTGAAATATAATATTGGATTGGTTAGATACATTTAAGAAAAATAACTACTTGTGTTATTACATTAAGTGGACCATTATCCCATAAACTATGCAGACATTTTTAATGAGTGATTAGAATTTTGTAAATATTTTTTAAAAAGTTATGAGGGGGTGGAAATGACTGAGTGTTGTGGAAATGACAATGAATGGACGTCCATGTAGAAAAACAGAAGACATTTATTTGAAACTTTCTGAAACAGACAATTACATTTAACAAATCATTAATCTCATTAGTCATTAGTTTGTTTGGTTCTGTTTTGGTATAGGACTGAGACCTTTCTGCAGTTGACTTCCACGGCATCTTAAAAATAGATGAAAAGGCATTTCAACAAATATATATTTGAATAAATACATTAGCATTGTACATTTCAATAAATAAAATATACATATGTAGCCACACAATCTATGAATTGCACCTTGTAAGCATAAATGTCATTTCCACCTCACCTTTGTCATTTCCACCCAAGAAGGAATGTGTTGGAAATGACAGTGGTGGAAATGATAATCCTGCAGTATTTTGTAAAAAAATCCAAGCTAGTACTACAGATTAGCTATGAATTGGTAGCTAGCATTGCATGCATGCAAAATACATCTATGTATGTTAAAAAAACGATTTATTTACAAACTCAATTGATGTTACGCCATGATTGGAAATGACAGACAATAAAAATATTTTCATTTCAAGCAATATTTACCTTGAGTTTTGTTCTCCAAGTTGGTGAAGAAATTAAAAATCTCCTCCATGTCAGACATGTGCTGTGATGTCATTGTTCATCTCCATAGAAACTACCCAAACAATCTTTCAAAAAAGCCTTTTAAAAGGGACATTACAGCATTGTGGTGGAAATGACGGCAATACTGTGGGACAACTATATTTTGTATATAAAATCACATTAATAGTTTTCTGACCTTAAATACCACAATTATGTTTTGATTATTTTACTGATACTGTATACAGTCATATTAAAATAAAATAAATCATTTTTTTACACTTCGTTTTCATTATTGAAGATCAGAAGTCTGGGTGTGGGACAAGCACAAAACAGCAATATTTGCATCTATAATGATGTTTAAAAAGGTGAAAAAATCATCGTAGACTATCGGTAAAAAGTTTCAAAAGTACTTTCATTGTAAAGTTAAAAAAGAAAATATGAATTTTTCTAAATTAAATGTTTTTTTATAAAATATGATCAAAGGACATGAAAGTGCCCATAGTCTAAGAATTGCCCATATATATATATATTTCTAAAGAGATATTAATATTAAGAGACATGGCTTCGGAGCCACAGAAGCCGTTGGCACATGTCGCTATGCTTATTAGCACATCTGGTCTTCATTGGCATTTGCGAGTGCATGGTGGCATGTGCCACTGACACTGTCGCGGAACATCTCGGCGTATGTTGTGACACCTCCAGTAGTAACTAACAGATGAGCTGAGCAGCTATACTGATATAATTGTGACATAAATATAAGGCAGCAACTTTTTTATGCTTTAATTTAAAAATCACTAAAATAGGCTAATCCAATCAACTTGGCTGTTTAAGTCATTTCAACTTAAATTACATTAAACTGACTTTTAAAAAATCTTGAATTACAAAACAAAAGCTGAAAACTGCTCAACTTATTTTGATGAGTTACAGTAATGTAAAACTATATGTGGTGTGGTCATATCATTTTTGTTTCAAATTTCAAACATGTTCAATTTGTGGAAAGTGCCACTCAGATTCTGGTTAAATGTTATATATAATTCTAATGTTGTTAATCACGCTAACTGCCCATTTTTGGAAACACAACGAATAAATATATCATATAGTAAGTCACGAATATCAAATCACTGTCCATTTATTTTTGGATGAGGTTGCATGCTCACTACCATCCGGGTCACGGCACCAAATGAAACCGGTCCTACTCAACCCGCTTCGAGTGGGATTCGAACCGGCGTGGTAGACGGGCATGCTAACAAGGACGCTAAAGCCCCGTCACTAGCGCACCTCTTGAGGCCAGGGGAGTGAGGTTTACATGCACAGCTCTTTCTGTCCTATGTCCGTTACACCATCGGATGTGCCATCGGGTTCTGTGAGATGCCATGTCACTTAATGTTAAAAATGCTACTGTCTTTCTATTTATGCCAAGATCTAAAATTATTTTATTGGATATAAAATGTGATGGGGGTGGGGGTTGGGGTGGGCATGAAGTCAAAAAGGTTGAGATCTACTTAACCTCAGATCAAATAATGTTCTGACCAGTTTTGAGTGAATACTAGGGAAAAACATTATTTTTAAATTTTAATACAAAAAAATATTTTTTCTAACACTTCACTTTTTCCCCCTCAAACAGTTCACCACAGGTAGTTAAAACTGGCTGATTTGGAACCAGGAAATTTCTCACTTACATGCAAAAAAGCCCCTGCCTGGCTTAAAGGGATGATGGACTACATCAAACAAATCAAAAACGTAAAAAAATAAAATAAATAAACACCAAGTAATTTTTTAACCAATCCCAAAGCTTTATTTTTTATTCACTTCATTTTTAATATACAGCAACTGTTCAGCTGGAATATAAAGTCCAAGATGCATACACAGGATTGTGTGAAAGAGAAAACAACCTTTTTGAATTATACTTTTACCAGGGGATTCAAAGCACCCACCTTTAACAATGTATATGCCGTCACCAGCATCCTGTTACATAATCAGCAAATACATTCATCATATTAAATACCATGGTCACCAGAGTTCCTTGTTGTTGAAATGTGCTCAGGAGACGTGTAAAATGTAAACTTGCAGGTTACAATCAAGCATTTTTTTCAAGTTTAAATTACTTTTAAGCATCATTCTTCATTTATATCTATATTTATACTTATAAAATAATTGGCAGTTGAGAAAGGCTGTCACAACATTACTTCAACATTTTCAAAGAACGATTCCCTTTTGACATTCCAACTTGACAGCCATAGTGAGCTGAAGAGGAGAATTCTGGGAAAAGGCTCAGGAAAACAAAAGGCCTCAGATCTTCTGTGCAGTCTTTTAAGTCTCTCCCTTTGCTACATTCATCCATCAAGTCCTTATCAGAAAGTTCTCCATCCAGTGTCTGAATATGCCCCAACCATTAAAGATAGGACCCAGTCTTCATCCTCTCTGTGAGGCCCCTTTACCAGGAGGTGAAAAAGGGTCTCTTGCAGTGAAACGTCTGGGTAAAAGCATTGCCCAGTTGGACCACACGACCCTGGCCTCCTCCACGGCTCCTCTCCACCACCACACGAGGCATCTGCACCAACTGGATGGGACTCTTCACATCTTTCAAAGCCTGAGTCAAGTTTAAGATCTATTTAAGAAGAACAGGCAAGTAGAATTTTACATACAGCAGGGGATTTTATGCAGCTCTTACAACGCAATTACAATGCATGATTAACACTGGAATCATATGCATATGTAAAAATACGTGAACACCAACATTAAACAGCATATAAATCAAAACTGCCTAATGTTATAAATGAAATGGCGACCGACAAGCTATTGGACTGTGAAGATTCGATGGACACGATCTGCTCCATCTAGATTTTGATCATCTATGTGAATTTGATCCAGATGTACCGGTAGTCTTTTTCAAAAACGTAATTTTCTAAGCTTTTTGCTTAAAATGTTTTTTTTTTTTAATGAAACACCCACAGTCAAGTGTTGATAAAAAAATAATGCATGAAGCTAGAATAGAATGTTTTTTTCTAAACTCTAGATCACCAAAGAATCTTGAAAAAAAAAAAATCCTGAGCATCAAATCAGAGTGATTTCTGAAGGATCATTTGACAGTGAAGACTGGAGTAACGTCTACTGAAAATTCAGCTTTGCCATCACATGAATTAATTACATTTTAAAATATATTCACATAGAAATGTTAATTTTAGATTGTAATAATATTTCACAATACGACTTTTTTTTTTTTTTTTATCAAATAAATGCAACCTTGGTGAGCATAAAATACTTCTTTTAAAAAAAATGATCTTGCCGACCCCAATCTTTTAAATGTATAATAGCATAGAGAACACTAAACAAACCAAGTCTGAACATACGCAGAAAAAACTACAATAAATGTTAGACAATCTTTTACTTGGCATTGCAAAATATGAGGTCTAAATTCAGGTCTACATCTCAGCAGTGACAGGTTGAAAATAGCTTCCCGAATTATACGTTAGCTGTGAATTTTTCATTGTGAAGAGCTCCAGTATGTAGTGAGAATGAAACATGTGAGAAATCTGTTTCTGGAATAGCAGAGAAAGCATTGTAAAATAATAGTTCCAGAGCATAAAACTTACCTGTCCTCTCATAACAGACATCTGTTTCTCAAACATGGTTTTGTCAAACCCTTTATCCGTCTGAAAATACAGAGTGGTTCATGTGAAAACTCATTTAACTTAAAAAAACAAAACAAAAAAACAACATTATGCATTAATTAGCAAGAATCTTAGTATGGATTTGAGTAAGATTGAGTAAGATTATAGAGGGAATGCATTAACGTCACTTTCCCGCCGGAACACGCCCCCCTCAGCCGGACTGAGTGGCAGAAGAGCAGCTGCGTGACTGGATTTAATAGGGGAAACTGCAAAAACGCAAGTAAAACAAACGATTATCAGTTTAAACTAAAGATTGGACTCAATATAGTGTTCCTTACAACTTACTAAAGATCCAGGAATCGTGTTTCCTGACATTTATATGTGCCTGATTTTGACACCGGGGAAATACATACAGCAAATTTGCCTGTGAACGCTTTATATAAATACAATATAGGCAGGTCTAAATCCAGGTGATCACTTATATCAATGTTATATATATATATCATCATATCGTCTAGACTTAAAACTTGTATAGTTTTTTGCCAGTGTTTATTTAAAAATGTCAAATTATACAGAATATACAGTGGTAAATATTTGATTGATGAGTTGTGACTGCAATATATAACAATACAATATATAGAGAATGATTTTACCACTAAATTCAGCATATTGACACAAAAATGATAACTGCAAATCCACCTTTCGCTGCCTGGAGTCCAGTTGTTTCTATGAATTGCAGCGATCTTTTTGCTTCTCTGTTCTGTAGCTTTAGGTAGTCTGTAAAAATATACCTCATATTTCTTGTCAAATCTAGTTGTACAGTCAGTCTCAAAGCTCTTTCCCGTTTTATACGCATTTTGTGTGTTTTTCCGCAGCACTCAAGCTGAAAATCGATGCTGCCGCTCAGTCTTTTTGCCCCTTGTGGGCGTAACCGCAGTCACTCCGGCCAACGCTGACGTCACATGCATACCCTCTATACCGACATCATAGAAAACAGATTTATGAGGTCAGGTCGCTTAGAGAGGTCAGTTAATGATTTAGCTAGATTTTTTTTTGATTTTGTGAATTTTAGCTGGAATATTTTTAGCAGAGCCACTTAAAATGGGATGAATTTAGTGACGCAGCTTCAAGGGTTTTAGTGTGCTGACAGCATGCTAAGCTTCAACTTGCTAACAGAAACTGGACTGACAGCCTGCTAAAGCCCTGTCCAAGAAGTTGAGTCTCTAAATAAACTACAGCCAAAGCAACACTTTTAGAACAAATTCACTACCTTGAATGGTAAGAATACAGGTACATTAGATTACCTACTTTGAACATCTCATAAAGGTCCTCACAGAGGTCCTGTACAAAGTTCATGTCAGAAATGCGTGAGAGCACAAGGTCTCTGGTCTCCAGGGAGAAGGGCACTTTGGCCTGAGGCAACCAAGCCCAGTGGAACGGATCTACATGCACCAAAAAAAATACCAATTATTCATTCATTAAAATCTGGACATACTAGACTGTATTTATGTTGTATTATGCTTAAATATTTGAAATGAGCTTGGTAGACAAAAATAAACTAAGCATACATGGGAACTTCTTTAGTGTTGTTGAAAAACCTTTTTTTAAGAAATTAATATAGAGCAAGGATGCATTAAATTGATTGAAAGTGACAGTAAATACATGTATTATGTTACAAATGATTTCCATTTCAAATAAACACTGCTATTTTGAACTTTCTATTATCAAAGAATCCTTAAAAAAAAAATGCATCACAATTTACACCAAAAAAATATTAAGCAGTACGACTGTTTTCGAAGTGTTTCTCGAGCATCAAGTCAGCATATTAGAATGAAATGTAAAAAAAAAAAAAACCTTACATGCTCTCCACTCATCAGGGTGTTTAAAAGGGAAGGCCAAGCCATTATCTATAGCGGCAATCTTTATGGCCGAGTCTTTTGGGTCAGTCCATTCAGATTCCTGAAAAGAGACATATGGAAGAGAAACTCAGCATTAGTGTTGGACTGATTTGATTAAATTGCTGCAAAGGTTAAAGAACTCCAACACAGTTGCTTTCACAGTACTGAATAAGTCTTGTTTGAAGTGGTGTGATGTTTACAGAGCTTTACTGCGAATATGAAAGGAACTGTTTACTAAGAGATGCCATGTATATATTAGGGGTGTAACAACACACTCGTTACAATACGATACTATCGCGGTACTGAAATCATAATATGATACTATTGTGATACTTGAAGCCAAAATAAAGAATTTTAAATAAAAAAACTAACTATTATTTCTTCTAAGATATATGGTAAAAAGTAGGGATGGCCCGATACCATTTTTTTTTTCAAACCGATACGAGTACGAGTATTTACATTTGTGTACTTGCCGATACCGAGTACCGATACCGATAATTCTACCGCAAAAGTAACTATAGGCTCCCAGAAAAGAAGACAGAAGACTATTTTAGAACACAGGTTAGAAGACTGTTTTTATTTTCTTCTCTGCTTGTTTTAACAAGTCTAAAAATAAATAATAATGAGTAAAATAATAAATGTATAAACACACAAACCACTGTTAATTTAACATAAAAGCAAGCAGGCTACTGCGTGCATGGTCTGGAATGACAGAATGCGCGCAAAGTGCGCTCCCTTAATAGCCTAATTCCTAAAAAGCTGACAGTTCATAGCGATCTCACACATCTCTGTTATTATCAATGAAGCTGACTGCACAATGAATCTTTCATAATATCCACACACTGTTATAATTAGAGGATTTTCCAGCATACAGAATTCAGCACTGAACAAAAAAGTTGAGCGGTGAGGGGAGTCTATCTTAAATGCTTCTGATTGGCCATTGCGTTCAAGAAATCAACACATATGTCTGTGATTGGCTACATCGCTCAACGCTGCAAACATGTTATGAATAGAAACTCTGGCCTGTAAATCGTTTCTATTTTGTTTTAGTTGTTTTCTTGCTTTTCTGCAACAGATGAATAAAAATCTATTAGTTTTAATATGTTTTATTCATAGATATTTCTAGTTTGCGGGAGTCCCGCGGATCGTTTTATTCTCCCGCAACCCGCACACACAGAGTGAGTGCTTTACCGCCCGTGCCCGCGCTCGGCCATCAGATCTAGTGCTGCGCCGCACTCTATTGCATTGGGAGTGCACGTCCCTATGCCTCAGTTCACCTCGACAAAGCACTCGCGGCGGCCAGTTTCGTTTCGCAAAATGTACGTGGTATCGGGGCGTGGTATCGGCGAATTTTTATGAGTACGAGTATATGAGGACAGTATCGACCCGATCCCCGATGCCAGTATCGGTATCGGGCCATCCCTAGTAAAAAGTTAACAAAGTACTGTTAATAGAAATTTGGTATTACGGGGTGGACTTAAATAGGCTTGGACTTGGTCCTGGTCCCCAGTGCACAGGGCACCAGAATAAACAATTCTGTATTTTTAGCTTCAGAATCATGAATATGCTTTCACTGTCACTGACTACACATTTAAAATAATGCCAAATGTCTGATTTTAGTAGTAAAAAAGTCCCTACATTATCAAGACACACAAATATTCCCCATTGCAGTATTACACATTATATTCAACATTTAATAATGTAATATCACTGAAACTCTGCTCTTTATTTCCCCTCACACAGTACACCCGCACTTTCAGTGCAGACATTTGTTGGACCTCTTACACTATCTCCTTTCTCTGCCTCTATTAATGCACTTACATAAGAATAAACCACCTAAACTGCTCTGAATCATCATACTACTAAAACTAAAAATGTGATCGTGATTTAAATGTTTGTTCTTTCCCTTTGAGGAATGAAGCTCCAGTGCGCATGCGCTTCAGATCAATCAATCACAGTTCTAAACATAAAGCAGTTCAAAATGACTATTCCCAAACTTTAATGGGTTAATCCAAAAATGTAAATTCTGTTTTCATTTACTTATTCATGTCGTTCAAAGGACATTTGACAGTCTGTGTTTCCTACAGTATGCGTGTTGTAAATCTGTTCATCATATAAAGCAATAATGTCTCTTCAGAAGACAAGGATTAGCCGTTTGACTGATTATTTTTATGATGCCTTTGTGACCTTTTTTTGGAAGTTTTAAGTTTTAGAGGAATGGACTTTAAATAGAGTGACAGACATCTCTAAGGTATCATAAAAAAATATCTTCATTTGTGTTTGGAAGATGAACGAAAATCTTATAGGTTTAAAGTGACATGAGGGTGAGTACATGACAGAATTTTTGGGTGAACTATACCTTATAAATACAGTAAGCGGAGTCTATATCACGATGCATATTGTTCACATTACCGATACATATCGTCACATTTTACATTGCAATATTCTGATATAACATATCATTACACCCCAATAGTTAAATAGAACATATCATTACACCCCAATAGGTTTAATTATTAAATATATTTTAGTATACTATACATTATGCTCATTTGGCATATATAAAAATTGGAATATGGCACCCCTGCATTTGCCTGCTTCTATTACATCACATAGTACACATGGTTCTCAGTCATGGCATTTTCTTTGAGCTGCCCAGCAGAGCATCTCTATAAATATCCCCCAGCTCACCTTCTCTGTCAGCTCTCCATCGCCTGGCTTCTCATACTTGATCAACCAGTTATCGTTCCCTCTGTCTGAAGAAGCCAAATAAGAGATATCAGATTTCATTTTCAAAGGCACAGTAAACAATTAGCATTTCTTTTATATGGGAATAACATGTTGTGCTAAAAAAATAAGGCACATTTGTATCGTGTGGGAGGTAGAAAAATAGGAAATGAAGATCATGTAAAGCCTAGCTGTGAGAAAAAGAAACCATGGCAACCACAGTTTACCGGCAACCAAAATACCATAGTAATAAACTCATAAAGCATAGATTAAATTATTGAAATTATGTGGAAACTATGGTCACCATGGTAAAGATTTGTAAGGGAATAGGTTCAAGATCATAGGCTAATGCCCAAAGGCATTATACTTCATAAAATGAACTCATACATCAGCATTGGGTACCTGTGTTTCTAATCACATAATCCAGCACCACCAGCCTCTCAAACTGAGACTGAAGCTGCTTCCTCATGTTCTCTGGAAGCGGCTCTGCCTCAAACTTCCTCAGCCAATAGTCTGCTTCATGATAGCCCTCCACAAACAGCTGAAATGAGCCCACCTACACAAAAGAGAACAAATCAAGACTGCTGCAAATCTTGCCCTCTGCTGCTCTCAATTTTCTTCCATGCATTCAAACATCATGTGTCAAGACAGGTTTAATATCTAAAATGTTTGGTCACAAACATATTAAAGTGCGAATGAGATTTTAGAGCTACAGCAAAACAACACCAAGCAATCGTATGGCTTCAAAAAACCTAGATTAAAGTGTAAAGTTATGCTTTTGTTATATAGAAAAGATCAGTGTGCACATTAATAAAATATTTCCTTTTGTGTTCCACACAAGAAAATAAGTTTGGACAATTTGAATTGTAAGAACTATCCCTTTTAGAAAATGGGGATAGAATTAATATGAGGTGTTTCGTTACCTTTGGAGGAAGGCCGACTCTGTGAAACCGCCGTCCAACTTTGGGGACTTTCTCCAGGGCATATTTCTTACCACGGGATTTGGCACGGTCAATTGCACTATAGTGAAAAGTCTCGCTTGCCAAATTTACAACCTTAAAAGAAAAGAAAAAATGTTTGGCTCTTAATTCCAAGATCAAAGCTTTATATTAAGGTAAATGTAAATGCCTCTATAATGCCCATCCTCCTCACCTTAGTTTTGGGTACAATCCCCAAACCCAGTTTTTGGTCCACGAGTGAGGCAGCTGCCTCAGAGAGGTAGCCCTGGTTGGGAATGAGACAGCCACGGCCAAAACAACACGGGCAGCAGACTTTATGGAAATATTTGGTCCATTTAGGGTTTAAGTGACCATAAGGCTCCTCTGATTTTGGTTTAAATACACCAATGATTTTCTAAAGAAGATAAGATAGAAGAATCAAGAAAAATCACATTTAACTAGATTTGAATGCAACTACAATAAATCATACTGTAAAAGGCTTAGTGCTCTTAGGGTGCTTCACCCTTGGTTCGATTGCTCCCCCTCCCGGATTGTGTTCACAATATATTATTTGGATTTGAACCGCAGTGCGTTTGCATCAAAAGCAGCAGCCGTTTACTCATTGCATGGTGAGATGAAGCAGAAGGTGGCGTCAAAATGCATAGTGTTGCTCAACTCACTATTATATTTTGTTTTTTGAACCTTTGGTTTTGCTTTCAAAGTGTCACCACATAACAGGACTTGAGTCTAACTGCTGCAAATGTAGGTTACTGGAAATTTTCTAAAGAAAGCAGTAGTCCATTTGTGCTTAAGGCAAGCAGAAATGAGATATACATTCTCTCTGCTTGCATTGCGTCAGTCATGCTTGACAGGAAAGTAGTGCGAACACACACACACTTTTTTTTTTTTTTTTTTTTTTTTTAAATCCAATGTCATAAATTATGTAAAACTGCCTTCATATCAGCAGTGAACCGTCCTAGAGTTCACATGAACCATACCACAGACCAACCTTTTTATACAAAATCTTGTACGGTTCACGGGTGCGCACACTTTCAGAAATCAGCATTCACATCATCCAAACGAACCGAAATCTGACATCAATAGAACCCAGGTGCACAGGTGTGAAAGCACCTTATGAAACACTTCTTGTAATTCATCATCTACATTATGTTTTTCCACTGCTGATGGGAACTTTTGGTCAATGTTCTTGTTCTTCTCACACAAAACAACCTTCTAGGATGCAACCAGTCTGGCTTCAAAAGCAGCCACTCAACTGAGACTGCCATTCTCTCAGTTACTGAAGCTCTGAGACTGGCAAGAGCAGCTTCTAAATCACCACTCCTCATTTTTCTGGATCTGTCTGCTGCTTTTGACACAGTTAACTACCAGATCTTCCTATAAACCCTCATGACAATTGGCATCTCAGAACAGCACTCCAGTGGTTCAAGTCTTAACTCTCAGATAGGTTCTTCAGGGTATCTTGGAGAAGTGAGGTATCAAAAAGTCGCAACATCTAGCTTCTGGGGTGCCTCAAGGCTCAGTGCTTGGACAACTTCTCTTCTTGATTTACTTAACATCACTAGGATCTGTCATCCAGAGACATGGCTATTCACTTCACTGCTCTGCTGATGACACAACTCTACCTCTCATTTTAGCCGGATGATCCGATGGTTGCTGCTCTCATCTCAGCCTGCCAAACAGATATTTTTGCTGGATGGAGGACAATCACCTTCAACTTAACCTTGCCAAGAGATAATTGCTTGTGGTTTCGGCCAACTGAACACTAAAATCACAACTTCTCAATTCAGCTAGGTTCATCATCCATAAATCCTTCCAGGACAACCAGGAACCTTGGAGTTGTGTTTGATAATTAGCTAAACTTCACAGACAACATTGCTAGAACTGCCCTGTCCTGCAGACTTGCCTTATACCATATTAGGAAGTATACCTTCCTATCTGAGAATGCTACACAACTCGTTGTCCAAGCCAGGCTAGAATATATTGTAATGGCAGGCCTTCCAGCATGCAGTCGTCAAACCTCTGCAACTGCTCCAGAATCCAGCAGCAAAAGTGGTCTTTTACGAACCAAAGAGAGTACGTCACGCCTCTCTTCATCAATTTGCACTGGCTGCCAATAGACGCTCAGACCAAATGCAAGGCACATCAAATTTCACTGGCTCTGCGCCACATACCCTAAACTCACTACTTCAAACTTATATGCCCTCCAGAAGCTTGTGTTCTGCAAGTGAACAGTGCCATGTGGAGCCATCCCAAAGAGGCACAAAATCCCTTTCACAGACCTTTACCTTGACTGTTCCCTGCTGGTGGAATGACCTGCCAAACTCAACTCTGAGTCTTTACATATTGTACTTGCCTACTATTGTTATTTTGTTGATTCAATTGCTTCTATTGTTCTCCTTATTTGTAAATCACTTTGGACAAAAGTATCTGCTAAATGATTAAATGTAAATGTTCTTCTGTTATGACGTTTAAACTGATTTTCTTAGGGACAATCTCAACATCCATTTAAGTACACATACCCCTTTAAGATCCTTGACAAAGTAGCTTCCGCTGGATCCTTGCGAGATGCGTTCAGGAAATACGCCATTTTCTATTGCCTGCTCCGCCCTTTGGATAATCTCTCCAAATTCTGGGTCTTCTGGGAAATGGTTGAAATCTCCACTGGTATTACCTATATGCACAAAGAGTCAAATGTACAGTGCAGCAAATAGATTCACTTGTGTGTCTGCATTTATATGTAAATTTCCCCTCATCTCAAAAGGCCATACAGCAGAACGTTTTGGGGATTTTTTTAAATAATTTCCATCAGAGTGAAATTCATGCTCAAGGCCATTTTTATCTGGAACAAAATGTAACCTACTCCTAGAAATCAAAGCTTCAAAGCCAAATCACTAGTGAGCATGCAATTTAGTCAAACACTTTTGCCATGTCTGCAAACCAGCCTTAAAAAAGATAAAAATTAAAAGAGCACTGTTCATTTCTGGAGTGCAAAAAAGGCTGAACAATGTATATATATATATATATATATATATATATATATATATATATATATATATATATATATATGTGTGTGTGTGTTAGATGAAAGGTTCAATATCAAAGCGATTCATCTAAAGACCAGCAAATGTAATGTTTTCATGTGCTGTACTAGGTCTTGACAGTTTAAAATGTGGGTTCGCACACCCATTTAGTAAAATTTAGCAAAAAAAAAAAAAAAACCTAGACTAAAGAGAATCAAGCTAGTATAATTCCTGTACAAGCTAAGAATTGTATTATTCCTTAATGCATGCACCACAAAGAAGACTTCTACATATTCCTTAAAGTTGGCTTGACCACCTTTTTATTTTAATTCCATTTTTTAAATGCATGATCTTGAAATTCTTAATCAAAAACTCGATCTTCCCAAGAAATGACAGACTTCTCTCTGGTGATGTATGCGGTACTTCTCCAATCATTTCATCCGCTTATACACCACCGTTTCTTACAATCAGCTGCAAGCTCAAATTTAGATCTGCTTCAATCTAATTAAAAAACAAAATCACTGCCCCTACATTGTTTTTATGTTTTGAAAATCCATTTTAATCGGATGTTTACTTGGATCTTACAATACGGAAGAATTGTTTGTTTTTTTGAAGTGTCACCATTGGGGATTCCTAATGCAAACACACACTCATGTCACATGTGATCTGCGTAGAAGCAACTGATGATCAGATCCAGTCACCATCCATTCCAAACTAAAGAAGAGAGGGCCTGCACATACACAACATACTCACTAAGGCTTTGTTTAGAAAGGCAGCAAAAAATGGTGAATATGATTCAAGCAGATTTCGTTTTTTGAACGAACCACACGAAACCCAAAGTTTACAAACCAAATCGGTAAGTGGTTTGATGCTCTCAGCTGTTGAAAAAAGCCTTGCTGCATCTGCAAAATGCATGCATTATTACCATAGACTGTAAAAAAAGATGGACGACGCCGCTTCGCTCTCTTCCATTGGCGAGAAGTGAAGCCGCCAGTGTCCCGATATGGCGCTGACATCTTGATACTTGAGTCTGTGCAGTAACGATCTCGGGACCAGACCTGCGCAGTAGTGAGCAGGAAGTAAAGTTGCGAAATCAAGGCCCCACCCTCACTCTCGCAGAATCAATCGCAAGCACACGCCCCTGCAAGTGGCCCATGTCTGCTCCGTTCCTTCGTTCTGCTCCAATTTTGTTGTCTGCTGATTGCAGTACCTCGTTAAAATAAGGTAAATACAACTACTAACCACATAGTCATATTTAAAAAGTAACACATTAATATACGAGTATGATAGGATATACTGTAAAATACGAGTACTTGTATTACTACAATTAAACAACTATCACAATTTGGTGGACAGCTAAATCAACTTCATATTTAGCTCATGCAGTCTGTTTTAGCCTTGTTAGCATCCTATAATTTATTGTTAACATGCATTCAATATGTTAGCAACTAGTTATTAATGCAACGAAAAAAAGTCTGTTGGTGCTTCAGTGACTACTTCTCTCAGAGAACCTGTCAATCACAGCTATCAATCATGACATCACAGCAGCATCAACTAACTAACTAAAAACAAACTTTTTTTAAAAACAAACACTTGAAATTACATCAGCGTGATAAAAACTACAGTGAATGACAGAAACTATCTTTGGAAAAAAGATATGTGAAGTGTAATTTAATTGTTTAGTTGGTCTCGCGTCCCGTTGAATAACAATGGGAGGCGGGGTTTATTACCGATACTAGGACCAGCCACCGGGGGCGATAGAGACGCTTTGGCTTCACTTTTCAGGGCTTGTGCAGCACGCTTGATTATTACAATAGCAACCGATGAAGCTACACTCTACAAACAGATTATCAGATTAAGTCACTTGCAGAATGACAGCGAGTCCTAAAAGTCTATTTTTAAAATGCAGTGTGAACAAAGCCTATAGCACACATACACGTCATGATACATGTAGGCCTACCCATGAAGGATATTTATTTATTTCATAATGGGTTTTACCAAAACTCACATTCTTTTTTCAGAATCCACTACAATGAATACATACACTGCAGTAAGACTAAAACAAAGTTATCTACATATTCTCTAAAAGGTAAAACACATACACACACTCAGCTGACGGTCTCTGGGCAACTTTCCCTGGGTAAATAAGAGAGTCCATTAGACACAGACAGACAGAACCTCTCTGATGGCAATTAAACACTTAGAAGACAGGCACACTTTCCCTCTCTTGTACGTACACAGACTAGACACACCCATGCAAACACACCTCAGAAAACATATCTGCATGTCATAAATATCAATTATCAGAATAGCTTGATTTTTAAAGACTTCATCTTAGCTACAATGTGTAATTACGTACGCACTTGTGCTATTTCCAAATTCATTCAACATTCCAATATTTAAATCAAACTGATGTTGTAAGCATGCTGAGCATACTTTGAGATCTCATTTACAAAAAGAGGACAGTCAGAAAGAGTCTAGTAAAAAATCCAATGAAATAAATAACTGCAAGTGCTGATGTCTTGGTCATGCTGCCAAAATTGCATGATTTCAAAAAGACTAGGCTAATTTCCCTACTTTGAAATATACTCACATCCAATCCACTTCCACATTACAGTAGAATCAACACAAAATAAACATCTTTGTGTGATACAAAGCATAATTAGGTTTTAGATCTAATAAGAACAAATTTAAAGTCGACATGAAATGAAAATTCACACCCCTTCCACCGGCTTGTCGTTGTCCCACAGTGAATCCTGGTGCCATCACTTCTCCAGGTAAAAGGCACACACGTACACAGCTGTCCACATAACATTAACAAAAAAACAGGACTCATCGGATCAGGCGACCTTCATCCACTGCTCTAAGGTCCAGTTCTGGCACTCGCGTGCCCAATGTTGTTGCTTTCGACGGTTGACAGGGGTCACCATGAGCACTCTGATTAGTCTACGGCTACGCAGCCCCATTCACAGCAGAGTGGAATGAATTGTGTGTTGTGACAATACTACCATTACTATCATAAAAAAAATGTTGTGGCTTGTGCTACAGTAGACTTTCTGTTGGCTCAGACCAGACAGGATACCCTTCATTGCTCGTGCATCGATGAGCTTTGAGCATCCAACACCCGGTCGTCGGTTTGTGGCTCCTCAGACTACTGTTGGAAAATTCTCACCACTGCTGATCGAGAGCAAACCACAAGCCTTGACGTTTCAGAGATACCTTACCCAGTCGCCTTTACATAATTTGGCAAAGTTTAAAGGCTCAGGAAAGGAGGTGGTGGGAACTGGCGAACTATCAATGTAAAGTTTAACGACACAAATAAACAAACAACAAAACCAAAGTAAAGTGGCAGCCCCTCACGGATGACTGTCTCATATAAACAAAACAACAACAAATAGTCCAGGCCTGGGTCCTTTCTCGTCTTGCACTGTCTGTGAGACTCCAGGCTCATTAGCACTCGCACCACCGGACCCACTCTGTCCTGAAGGTGCTCGGCCTCACTCTGCTGCTTACTAGGGATGCTAACCGATGACCGTTTGACCGATGGTTGACCGCCCCAACGTTAACCGATCAAAGTTGTCGGTAGTCGGTTAAAAAAAAAAAAAGAGATCTCTAAATTTGGCTATTATAGACAGTGGACTAAACACTACTACAGTTAGCCATCTCATTCCAAGATATTTTTGTGTGAAGTGAACAAATCCCTCACACTCAATTTTTCATAACTCGCCTGTTTGTACTTAATAAACCAATAAAAACATTTGGCGCGAGGTCACAGCGTTTGGGTTCGCGCGCTCACAAGGTTTGCGAAAAGTAAAGGCTACAGGCTAAAACACTCGAGGTTAGAGCCAGGGTAGACGACAGGATGAAGCGTGCAAAGAAAAGTAGTGTGTGGGACCATTTCACCAAAAAAAATGACACAGTAAGTTGCAACTTGTGTGATACAGAGCTTAAATACAGTAGTAATACTGTAGAAATACATTACATCTACATTTCAGTGGTAACAGATAAGGTGATGATGATCATCATCTTTCTTTATTATTGTTAGCACTACCTCAAACTAAAGCGGCGTCTCTTCGGAGCTGTCATTTTCTTAAATGAGCCGCGGCAATGTTTCAAATGAGCTTCTAACGCTAGACTAACGCCTTTATTTTCAACACGATCACCCTGTACCCAAACCATTTCAAAACTAAGGAGCCATTTGTCCTCCGATTACATAAAAGCTCCTCGGCGCCGCGTTTGCGGGACTCATGTTTCGCGCTGTAGGGGATTTAAAAAAAGTGACGTGAGTGGAAGCGCGGCGCCGGGGCAGTGTGTGTGTGTGTGTGTGTGTGTGTGTGTGTGAGCGGGAGGCAGAGACAGATGCGACAGAGTTGCGAAATTGCAGGCGCGGCTCGAAATGGCTGTTATTTCAAATAGCGTAGCATATTTTAAACTAATCGGTTAACCGGTTTCAACCGGCTAATGAGGCTCGGTGGTCGGTCAAGAAAATTTTTAGTTTTCGCCATCCCTACTGCTTACCCTTGAGAATTTGCTCTACTCTTCCCCCCCTCCAGGGGGGCCTTCACGGCAGACGTAGTACCTGGGGGTAAGGACAGACGAGGCGAGAGAAAAGGAGACGGAAGGATGAGGAGAGACAAAAAAAAAAATCATCTGCAGCTCGGTCCTCAACCAGCTGAGAGGCCCTCACATGCAGTGCCATGCGATGGTAGTGGACGCTCCTCGGTGGACAGCTCCATACTCCTCTGCTTCCTGGCGGACGAAGATGGCTCCTCCGGCTACAGGCGCCTGGCAGCAAGCTCCCCAGTCCCTTGCTCTGTCTGCTGCTCCTCATCATGGCAGACGGCAGCAGGCCTGGCCTCCTGTGAACAACGGACTCCTGGTCCCCTCACAGACCCAGGAGCACGGCAGTGAGCTCTCAGCTCATTAGCACTCGGACCACTGGACTCGCTCTGTTCCCACGCCTCTCAGTCCCACCCTGCTTGCCACATTGGCCCTTGTCAAATTCACTCAGATCTTTATTCCTGGCCAGTTCTCCTGCATCCAACATGTTGATTACGAGAACTGATTGTTTTCTTACCATCTAATCTACCCAGACCTTAACATGTCACACCTTGTTAGGAGATGATCAACGATATTTGCTTCATTTGTGCCTAGTCATATTATTTTGGCTTATCGGTGTATGTCACAATATGGTAGAAAAAAAATCCCTCACTGATTCTGTTTCATGCAATTTTATGCATGAAAGCAATTTTAACTTTTTTTTTTTTTTTTTTTTTTTTTTAAGAGTTATGTGATGATCTTTGGATGTTATCAATCATATTACTTTGTCATGTAAATAAAGAATGTCTCATTTCTGGCCGCATTTATATTTAATAACTATATGTAGCACTTGCACACTTCATTATGCCTATAAAACAAAAAAGCATCACAGAGATGCAGTTCTAATAATACCTTCATTTAAAGTAGGCAATGCAACCCCTTTTGAGAAACCCTAAATTATTTTTTTCCCTTTCATTGAAGGCTCGGATGTGGATCTCAAAGAGAAAGCAGAAAGTGCATTTCTGCTCTCTAGCTTATCCGCATTCAAATGAGCCCGTTATTAATTGCAAGGAAACTGTATTGCGTCAATGCACTCCACATCTACTCTAACAATCTTGTGAGTACAGACGCACCAGGGAAAACGAAAATATATGTAGCGAACACACAGAAACAGTTAAGCATGTGTATCAAGAGTTTTGTAGATATTCCAGCAGCTGCTGTGGTGTCACCTGTACATGTGTGCTCCAGGTTCAAAGAGCAAGTAAGCTGAACTCTGGAAAGGTTGCATAATGGACCATGTTCTGAGATAAAGCAGATGGGGTAACAGGCTGCACATAGACGAGTGGGTGTGAATTTAGAATTTCATATTTGACATTAAAACTTGTTCAGTGTGTAAGGGAGTAGGCCAAAAAAAAAAAAAAAAAAAAAAAAAAAAACCACCCCTCTCTGCTTGATTTAATATCTTACAAAGTTCCCCAAAGTAGGCTATATTAGATGTTTTTTTGGAACACACTGCACTTAAAAGAAACAGAACACGCGCGGTTGCTATGGAAACTAATGCAGACTGGTGTGCATCACCGTGTGCGTTCTTTCTCCGATTTAATTCCGATTATACAATAAAATGAATGAAAGTGTTATTTGTCATTTTAAAAAGGGGGAGTGGCTATATTCAAATAAAGGCGTGGTCAGTAGTGTTATCTTTCATCATAACTAGGGTGAATTTTGTTTTGTTTAAAATAAGTAACAGAAAATTCAATGCTTTATGCAAACCTGAAATATCGCACTGAAACAAATATACATCAAAACGGTGTATTTTGTTAGAGAAGCAAAACAAAAGGTGTCGAAGTGTGTGAAGACACCTCTAGTTTGAGCCAGTTTAATCAGATTATGAGTTATATCCAGCTCATATATCTCACCTGGAGATGCCAGATTATCAGATGATGAACTGTGTCTGTTCCTTCGCGTCCTTTTCTCTCTCCCAGCCCGAGGTGAGAGATTCCCGCCAGGTCCTGGTAACAGAAGCGCCTCTTCCCCCGACCAGTCCGCTTCCAGCTCCGTCAGCACGCTTTCCGTTGAGTCCGAGATTCGGACCGCTGCCCCGGGGTTCAGCGAAAGTCCCAGTGACAGCACCGGCCGGGTCTTTTCAAATAAGACCGCGGGCACCTCCGAATTGAGAAAGTTCGCCTCCGGTGTTAAATCTCCGCCGCCTTTCTCCGGCTCGCCGTCGGTGGGATCGCATTCTGCCATCATTGCGGACTGTGGGTGTTTTCTGTCTCTGTCCAGAGAAACTCAGACACCTCTCAAAAACCCCGCGTCATATCCGTGAGTCCGTCTTTAAGAGTTTGTACTTTTTTCTTGAATACGCGCTGATGCTCTCGACCGATTTAAGTCCACATCACCCGTCACCATTACCGACTTCCTATATTCTCAAGCATGCGCACTAGGTGCCCGCACCGACGGACAGGTTTTTAAAGGCGCAGTAACGCTTAAAGTCCCAATGAAAACAAAATTGACAATTTTCTATTTTTTTATGGAATATTGCAGTAGCCAATATATTATAATTCATGTGCCGTGTAATCTTTAATATTCTCTGATGACGTGTTTATTGGCGCCAGGAAGGGACAACCTTTCACTCATAATGTGATGATTACAGCATGGAGTGATACAGTCTGGTTCCAAAAGTAAAAACTCCATTCATTTTAGTGTCCAAAAGTAAAAACTCCATTCATTTAGGGAAAATGATCAGGTTGTTAATCAGTGTTGACACAAGCAAAACACTACAAAAGATCTCTTTAGCCTCACCCACTCACATGAAGCACTGCGAATTAGGTAATCAAGTCGGTCTCCATACACTCTCAAAATATTTCATTACACACACACACACACACACACACACACACACACACACACACACACACACACACACACACACACACACACACACACACACACACACACATATATATATATATATATATATATATATATATATATATATATATATATATATATATATATATATATATATATATATATATTATACGCAGGGGCGTAATTTAGGGGTGGGACGGGTGTCCCCACCACTTTTGAAACATCTCGCGGCACGGATGTAGCCTACCAATACAAATAAATAAAATATCTCCAGTTAGCTTGCAGAGCATGCATTTCGTTCGTTTGTTAAATAAGAGGTGATCTAGCACGCTGAAATTTGTTTTTGATCAAGTGATCAAAGTGCTCGTTGCCTCTGCGATCAGTGGTGCAGAATGCAGATACAGTGTTCTCTCTTGACTCACGCACACCGCACAGTCTTCACACGGACGCGCGCTTTAATCTGTTTCGGAGACTCTCTATTCGTTCCGATGAAATCACAAAATAAAATGCACTCAAATGTGTCCCTGCTTGATATACAACCACTGATAAACATAATCGGTTTTAATGAGAAAAAAAAAAAAAAAAAAACAATACGAGTGCGGAATTAGAACCCAGAACCTCTGACAAGCTTGGCAAATGTTCTGCCACTGGACCATCAATGTACAAATATATTACAGTCGGATATATATATTTATTCGGTACTAACAACATAGGCTATATTTGATCTCATTAAACGACAAATTAAACCCAATGTACTATTTTAGATTCCTGGACATAGTAATGTTATTGTTCATAGGTGCATCTGATTTATGATTTAGCATTGTATTAGCAACAAAGCAAATGTGTTGTGTTGAGATATTTCGATTACTTTTGATTGATTTGTTCATTGCAAACACCTGCAAGTTTGTCAAAGTTTTGCAAATAAACCTGATTTACAATGGGGCTGAATAATTTCAATTACATATATCTTCTTTAATGTTCCACAGAAGAAAGAATGCCAGCGGTTTGGAGTGACAAGCAGGTAATGACAGACACTTTTATTTTTGAGTGAACTATCAGTAAAATAATACATTTAGCTTTCACGTTTTGTTCCAAAAAATTGCACGCATACCTCAAACATGAATTTTTTTTTTTTTTTTTTTTTTAAGTAGCCTATCTAAAGGACAACAATGGATGTCTGATTCGGCAAGCATGTAAACTCCATATAATGAACAAAAAAAAAAAAGGAGATTTAATGGCAAACAAAGATTTATTTTTACCACATCCCATGTTGATAAAACAAAGATAAACATGCGGAAATGTAGTTCATACATCTGTAAAATATCGATTATCCGCAACAAAAATGGAATGGATTTTTCGAGTCGGCAACAAATACGCTGGATCAATATTTTCCCTTCTCTTGGAACAATTATTTTCTTAAGCAGCAATGTGTATGGGAAATATGTCAGTGATTAGTGTTTTTTTTTTTTTTTTTTTTTCTGTAATTTGATATATGTTTTTGGGAGAGGTTACAAGTTATTGGTCATAATAAACGACATAATATTGGTCTGTAATAAACAAGGACATTGTTGTATCTGAGAAAGCATAAAGTACACTATATTTGGCACTCCAAGTTGTGCAAATCTCCTGAGTTTTTGAGAAGGCAGAACACACATATACATCATATTCTTACCATGATACTTTGATCTTAAGATATAAAGAATAAAACCACAGTATAAAAAAGAGATAAAGAGTCCACTGAAAATAAAAAAAGACACAAAGTCCCAGAGTGTTCATGACATTAAAAATTAAACCTAAAATTGTGTAACATTATTTTGCATTAATAGTGGATCTTTCAGCATATTTTGTAGACCTTGATGGAAGACTGTTTTTTGGCAGTTTGGGGTTTCTTTCCTTCTAATTTGCTTACAGTTTCACAATCGCTGAAATCAATTATTTAACTAAACCTAACTTAGTCCTGAAACGTTCAGAATTTAGAAAATTCCAAATCCAATCATAATGCATCACTGTGCTTCAAAAAAATCATTAATTAATCCAAAACCAGTAGACTGCATTAGAATTTAGCAGAATCTGCCCTTGGCATCTTGTCATTCGTTTTGACGGCTTGGTTGAGTCCAAATAGGTATCTTTGCACTGCCGTGTGATCTTCTTTTCTCTTCCTTCTGCTCTTCTCAAATAATAGCCAAGTTCTATTCCTGGATCACGTGTGAGTTTTTGTCTCCCCACAGATGTTCAGAGATCTGCTGATTTTCTACATCTAAAAATATCCCCCCCCAAAAAAATCTCTTTCACAAAGAAGAGCAGGTCCTAAAATCTGCAGGATACAGATATGCCTTTAAATCTTCCAGAAGATCTTCTTCCTGTAGAGCAGGTAGGCTATGAACACCCATATAGAGGTGGCCAGGAGGTTCTGTGCCAGGTGCTCTGCGTGTGATTGGCTATCGGCCATCTTCCAACGAAAAGGGAAGTATTCCTCAAACACTTCATGTCCCACATACACCAAGATGGAATTCATACCTGCCAAATAATATATCAAATTGAAAGCAATTCATAAAACACCATAGTTGTAAGGTGTAATAGTGATAATTAGCATAAACTGTCTTTTTTATAGTCAGTTTTCTTACTTTGATTATACTGTCAACATGATTATAGCTAGCTGCCTGAATAACAACAAATCAAGTTTAAAGTCACCATGGAATCAAAATCGATAATTCTTATTTTGTATAGAACATTGCAGTATTTACTATAAATTAATTATCTGTGCACATCATTATTTTTTAAAAATGCATGTGCCCACATAATCTTTAATCAAAATAACTTCCTCTCCGTTTTGCAGAAACATCTTTTCTCTGATGGCGTGTTTACTGGACAACGTCACTCACATGAAATCACAGCAAAAGCAAACCACAACGATACAATCAATTCCCAATGGACAAATTAATTTTTTTCTTGTTCGAGAAGCCGGTTTGCTTGTATATATTTTATATATGGAAGAAAAAACTATCGCCATTTCTGTTTCATGCTGACCCTGGCACAGGCATTTGAAGGTAACTATATCGTCACCTTAAGGTTTGTTACTGCCACAATAATACAAATAATACAAACACGGATACATATTTCTAAGTCATAGGGGTCGAATCTTAAATGCAAGAGCCATATAAAGTAAATTTGTGTGCATTCATCAGTCTAGGTACATTCATTCTGGCTGTTTAAAGTGCTTACCAGGGTAGAAGAAAGGAGCTCCAGACCACCACTTCTTTACATCCACCGTGTAGTAAAAAAAACCCAGAGTCACAAAAGCAAAACAGCTGAGAGTCGTCACATACGAAAAAGACCTGAAAGTCACACAAGACAGAAGCTGTGAATCACACATCAAACAATACATTCCTCTGCTAATGAAATTGCTGTGCATACTTTCATGTATGAACAAGATGTTTGGTAATTTGTGACCACAAATGATGACAATAACCATAACAATATATATATATAAAAAAAAAAGTATCTAATAAAAACATTAAAATAAGTAAAACTACAGGCAGATTGAGTTTACCACAAGTTTTTGTTTACAGGGATGAAGCCTTCATTTCTGGAGCACTTGGTCAATACAGCTGAGATGATCCCCTTAATGCAAAGATAGACAGCATGAGGTTTTCACAAACACAGCTTTATATAAATATTGACTGACTGTGTAAATTTCAAATTGTGTTTGAATCTTCTGTGCAGGGGTTCAAAATAAGACAACTGTAATATAAACATATATACATAAATAAAAACACATTAAATGCATCCCTAATAGCACTACCAAACATTGTTACATGACTCTCTGAAGCACTTGAATGTTATTGGTCATTCATGGCATTCTGTGTTGAAATATTTTTGTATAGCTAGCTACTGCTTAACTGTATAAATGACCCTTATTTCTTACATAACTGCACCAAAATCAGGTCTCTTTCTTCTTATAACAAAATAATTTCTACTTGCTGTAAATCAGTATTTAATGTCGATTTATGAATTTATCTGGTGAGCAGCCTTGTAATTAATATCATAATCAACTCTTTATCACAAAATATCTCCCTTTGTACTGGGGTCTTGATCACCATGTTGTACTCTATTTTGCATCTATGACTGGCTTTTTTTACATTATACAGTAGGCCAAAATAAAATAGTCAAAACAGTAATATTGTGAAGTATTATTATAATTTTAAAAACCTGTTTTCTACTAAGCTTTCCTCCAGTTTTCAGTGTCACATGATTCCTCAAACATCATTCTAATATGCTAATTTGGCGCTCAAGAAACGTCTCGGTTACATATGGTAACCCTCGTTCCCTGAAGGAGGGAATGGATACGTACGTCGTGACCGACTAATAGGAATCTCGCTAGAGAGGCAAATCTACTTCGAGTTAAACTAAACAAGCCAATGCACACTGGCGTGCAATCATTTGCATCAGCTGCTCAGCCTCGCAGCGGGGGGATATAATGAGCAGCAGGTGCGATTGCACTTCAGCTTTTTGCTGAGGAGCCAAGCCTGATAAGCTGGCCGCCCAGGCAGGCGGCAGCAGATGTGGCGACGGGACGTACGTCTCCGTTCCCTCCTTCAGGGAACGAGGGTTACCATGTGTAACCGAGACGTTCCCTATCAGTCAGTCTCTCGACGTACGTCGTGACCGACTAATAGGAATCCCTACCAAAGCACCACAGCTGCTGTACCCCATCCAGCACCCTGTGCAAGCCTCTACCCCTTCTTACCTGGAATGACAATAGGAGGCGGCTAACACAGAGTGAATCTGTCACTGTTGTTCCGTGATAACCCATACAGTGAGACATTGTGACCGCACGGTGACCTTTGTCGCACAAAGCGCGAGGTCCGTTGCGGTACGAAGTTCTTGGAGAACTTGTGGATCATGACCACCCCCGCTGTCCTTGGCCTGATGGACCTGAAGTGCCTTGGCCTGATGGACCTGGAGCAACGCCATGGCGTGCATGGCAGAGGCAGCTTCCCCAAAGGCCTTGTAAGCCTTGCCGGATAGGTCCGATGAGTACCTACAGGCCCAGGAAGGAAGACACGGTTCACCGCGCCAAGTGGAGTTAGGGCACAGCTGCATTGCAACGGCCCGCTCCACTGGCGGGATACGCGTGTATAGTACCTTAGCTGCCCCGCCATCAAGGGTAGAGAGGGAGGAGGAGCCACCGAGACGGTAACTGGCAGTAAAAGGTGCCGTCCCCGTGAGCTCCTCATGCACCTTCGGGAAGAAAGGCACTGCAGTGGGTTGCTGAGAACCAGCGCGAGCCACCCCGAGATACCAATCGTCCAGCCCCGGCACCAAGTCGTCATCCGGTGACGACATCCGCCTCTTTGCAGGAACGAGAGTCTTGACCGCAGCTCCGAGATAGTCATCTTTCCACAATGGGTACATGACTCATCCACGAACGCTGCCTCAGCGTTTTCGAGGCCCAGACACACGAGGCAGCGATCGTGACCATCCCGTGACCTCAGGTAACGACCGCATCCAGAAACACAGATAAAAAGTCATTTTGAAAAAGACGCAATCTATCTGTGTAAGCTCTTTTAGGGACTGCTCTCACTGGTGCTGAAGCATGCAGGGGAACAGTCACTGCGAACACAGACAGGAATGTGCACCTGTCTGTGCGCTGTCTCTCTCTCACCAGCTGTAAAAACAGCTTTTGAGCGCCCTGAACTGCACACCTTACCAGCTGTTATAACAGCTTTTTGTTTTTGCTCAAAACCAGAAAAACAAAAAAGACAGAGAAGAGAAAGAAAGACTGCTTGCGCTGCTGAGCTGTAACACCCGCACCAGGATGGAGAGGTCCAGAAAGGCTTGTAGATTCACTCTCTGTAGACAGCATTCGAAGTGCTTGGCTCCGAAGCAAAAAGCTGAAGTGCAATCGCACCTTCTGCTCATTATATACCCGCGCTGCGAGGCTGAGCATCTGATGCAAATGATTGCACACCAATGTGCATTGGCTTGATAGTTTCACTCAAAGTAGATTGGCCTCTATAGATTAGCGAGATTCCTATAAATCGGTCACGATGTACGTAGAGACCGACTGATAGGGAACATGTCTTATTATTATTATGTTAGAAACAGATGTGATGCTTAATATTTTTGTGGAAACTGTAATGCATTTTATTAAGATTCTTTGATGAATAGAAAGTAAAAAAACTGCATTTATAGAAATATTTTGTAATATTTTGTCTTGCTGAATAAAACATAAAAATCTTAATGAGTTATTATATAGTTATTATATAAAGTGCTAGGGGAAAAAACAACAATAATCAGATGGTAAACATACCAGTATGAATCCCCAAATGAGAAATCGTGTGATTATTTGCTTGTGTTGGTCCCTGTAATGCAGCAGAATTTTCCCTGCCTGAAACACAAATAAACACAAAACATGCAATAGGATAAGACAATTATTAGATGTGATTCCCGGAAGCACTGCAGAACAAAAATAGTTTACATGAAGCATGTGAGTGCACTGCTGAAACTGATACAGTAAGAGAGAGGGAGGGAAAGGAGAATCACATGCTGCTATGAGGTTTAAATAAAGAGAGAGAAATGAAAAAAAGAAAACAAGCAATTTCCGGGGTTCTTAGAAGTGGAAGTCATCATAGTTGGGTAAACTTCTATAGTGGTGAATGGGAGACAACAACAAATATAGTGTTTGTATTCCCATTTGTTCCAATAGCAAAAGAAAAAAATACACGAGTGTTTCAACGACTTTCTAAAAGAAGGAAAAAATCTAGAGAATCTCTGATTACAGCAGCCAGAAGTAGTAAAGATGTCAACTTTGCCGTCACTCCCTCAGCCATTGTATAAGAAACACCCTCACAACAGTAGCTGCATTTACATGGACCCTTATAATCGGATTGACGGCTCAATCGGACTAAAAAGCCTTCATGTTTCGATCTGATTGAGCTCGATCCGATTGGAATTTCGATCAGATTAAAAGGGGTGGTTTATTCCTTTTGTAATCCGATCGAGAGAACATGTAAACACTTGATCAGATTGAAAACGGAAACTGAAAGGATTACGCATGCGCAATGACGTTGAAATAGCATAATGACGTATGACGCACGGAACGAGCTGTACTTCCAGTTGAATAAAGTGTCATCTAAATGAGTGTCCCATTATTCTAAAATTCTCATTTCACTCAGCGTCTGTGAAGTGGAGCAGGACAACGTCCCACCAGTCCTTGTTTCAGACTCTCATCCACAGACGACTGGTTTTGGGCGCGGGTTTTACTGCGTGATAAATATAAGCAGCACGGCAAAACGGTTCATATGCTCATTGTCTCCAAATCATGACCAGAGACAGATAAATATTAAGTCTGCTGTTTAAAACAAATAACGAACCAATAGAGGAGAATAGTTATGCACGACAGCGGCAGTATATTCGTGCAGTGTGCGCATGTCAAAAAATTTGAAGCTTGTGTCATATAAACGCGCACATCAACCCGATTACTTTATTTCTCGTTCATGTAAACACCGTGTTCAGATTCATCAATCGGATTGATTTCATTCCGATTGAACCAAAAGGTGTCAATGTAAACGTAGCTAGTGATAATTCATTAATTAATTTTCTGTCAGGGTAATAACAGAAAGTACAGCGTTATAAATGTATATTTTTTTATGAAAATATGAAACTTTGACTGTTGATAACTGTGAAAACGCAGCATCAGTCTGTGAAAAGGGTCCATAAATAGAGCTACTGTGAAAACCGGATTCCTTCTACTTGACTCACCTGAAGACCCAAAAAAGCCATCAATATGGAGTTGATGCTTCCCAAAACACCCTCAGGGTCAAAGGGCATCATAGACTGATATACAACCTAGATATATGCACAGACAAAAACACAATGAATTGCATCAGCCAGTGCTAGTACAGAAAGTAAGAGTGTAAACTTATCTGTTGCTCTAGCAAATCAATTTCTGAATTTTAATCGATTCACATTTTGATGAATTGATATCGATTCTTAAATCCCCACAAATCGATTTTTTAGTCTATGCTGTTTTCAGTTGATGCAAGGAACTTTACTAAACATTATTTGTAGTGTGCCTAAATTGCAATAAGCTTTGTACTTTGTTACTTTTGATATGAAAAAAGTCTTAGCTTTCAAATCAGTCAATCAAGCATCTTTTGCAGCGATTTTTGTGTGAGCATATCAGTGAACACCCCAGACCACTCGGTGAGTTTCACATTTTTGTAAACTAAAGTTTAATGCGTTTTATGAATGATTGTTTCAGTGCCCCTATGAAACCATTGTGGAGGTGGAGGGGGGGGGGGGGGGTGCTAACACAGAAACCGAAAATTCTCGGGACAGCAGCATTTGTCCAAATTTCAATCTTAACCGTTCTATTTCATCGGAAACGATCTTAAAACAGGGATTTAAGTGTAAAATACCGAACTTGTCCTTTAACCTGTTCTTCAATAATGTATATTTGAATAAATGTATGCATGAAAACAACGTATGAAAGCCAGTTTAAATGTTTATGTTTAAAAAAAATTTAATTGGAGTAGAAACTTAATTTTACCATTAAAAATATTTGATAAAAAACTGCCTTAAGTACAATTTTACTGTTTGTATATTGTTAATTTTAACTTTTAAAATGATCATAATGTACCAACTGACAGGGGTCTCTGTGTAGAGCACAGGAATAGTTCGTTTTATTTTTCCTTGAGAAAAATATACATGTAGTGTATCTGACATATTTCAAAATTAATCCATATAGAATCAAATCGAGATCAGAATTTAATCGATTCGAATAGTGAAACTCAGCCCTACTAAAAATGTCAGGCAGAATGACAACCAGTTCTCGTTGTTTTGGTGTCTGTTTACCCGTGATGAAGGTGTCTGGTAAATATGGTTATCTCTGAGCAACCAGCGATCAATGTAACCTGCAGCTCCACCAGTGCAGTTTTGGTACAGGCCAAAGTCACCAATGCCACCTGGACCCAAATAACCACTTCAAGAGAGAGAGACATCAAGAAGAAAAATTCATGAATAGCAAATAGATGGACATGAGTCATGCTATTCAAATCACTTTCATTTGCATATTAATTTTATGTAGCACCCATCCATCCATTCAATATAACCAATTACAACTGGCTAATAACAATATGTAATAACTATTTTTTCACCTTTCATAATTTACCAGGGAAAAAAAATACTTTTTTTAAATATGCTAACAATCTGTTTTGCAAGTCTAATTAGCAGACAAATCTATCTTTATATATATGATATCTTACTGATATTTATGCAAATGTCATGTAATTTTAACAAATCAGAAAAAGAGTAGTTTCTGCAACGGGTTCCCTTTGTGATTGCAAATGAGGCAGGGGATATGAGGAAGGACATTTAGACAGCTGTTAAAAAAATGACACACTCATATCATGAGTATGAGTTTACTAACGTTGGGCAGTCTGGCACTGGGAGGAGGAAGGTCAAACATAACCATATCGTCTCTAAGACAATCACACACAGCCATGCGGGCCAGTAGAGGCAGACATCAAGCACCGAGTACCAGCATGTTTCCTGTGAACAACAAGATGATAGAAAATTTAAATTACTATTATTATAATTAAAAAATAATTACAATAAGAGTTAATGCCAGTTAGAACGTCATTCAAACAAAAGGGGTGTATATAGTAAAAATACAAATCTAAAATTCACGGGAAAATTTACAATTACAGTTTTACATTTTTCACTCAAAATTGTTATAATATAATTAGTTATCAAAAATATTGCATTTAATTTATATTTATCTCGTCTGTATGTGTGGTGCAAGAAATCACAGGCAAAGCGGTGCCAGCCTGACGCATTCGTGTTGCCAGATCTTGCAAGCAAATCAGTGAATAAGAACAAGCCCATAAAAAACTAAATAAATGGAAATACTTTATGCTGAAAATAAAACTGAATTGAAATATTGTGACCCGCACTTGTGCACTTTAATAATTCCATAAACTCGATCTTTGTATGATCCAAGCTTAAACAAGCCCAAAAACGCATAAAATAAGTGGACATGGCAACACTGCAAGCGCACTCTGTGAAGCAGCCTTTCAGCATAAGCAAAACACCTCTGACAACTGTGTGCTTTAATAAAAGAGTCTTTTATCAATGTAATATTAATTTAGTCAAAAATAGCGGATACCAAACACGCAAAAAGCCAGAACGTCTCTATAGTTACCACGGTGTAAATCGCAGTTTCAGGCGTGAGTCGTGTTTCGTACACACGGAATGATCATTTAGGGGATTCACTCACAAATTAATAAAATGTGGTTGTCACTCCTGAAACTTTACAGTGTGTAAGTGGCCATAGATGAGTATGTGTCCATGTTATTTTAGTTTTATAATTTTTTGTTCATATTTTGAATTAGCTTTAATTTTAAATTATTTTATGTGCTTTTGTCATTTCATAGTGCAAGTTTTGAAAACTAAACCAATACAGTCTCCATGTAACTACAAAAACGCAAATTTGTAGACTACAGGACTGTGTTTGTGCTGCTCAAGAAACTGAGTTTATTAACGCTTCTCCAGCAAAGAGTAGATTTACTGCACCACTACTACGACCAGCAGAGACACATTATTTGCATATGCAGAAGAATGCGTATGTGCGTATTTCTTGACAAAGTGACATCGCCATCTACTGGCCTGGCATGCATTATACAGCCTTTTTTAGTCATTTTCGCAAATCCGTGAGAGCGAAGATCGTTTTGACAACGTTGTCGTCTGTGCGCAAAACTTTTTAAAAACACAAAGGAAAAACGTTTCTGTTTTTAGTACATCGTTGTTGTGTAAACGTACCCTTAGTTAGTTTTAGTTTTTTTTTTTATTTAGTGCTTCACCTTAATTTATTAAGTCTTATTTTATTTCAGCTTTATTTCAATTATCAGAAATGTTTTCAAAGTTTTAGTTAACGATTATAACCCTGGTATGGGTTTCTATACAGTGTTTATGATTACGTGTGTGCATATTACGTGTGGAGAAGGATAACATGACTCACACTTGACAGATTGGTTAGTCCGTCCTTGGCCACCACAAGATCCAAGACAGCGACAACAAGATACGTGAAGCCCAGACGCTGTAATACGCCAGGAATACGCAAAGAGTCCCAAGATACTGTACAGATAAATAGACACATCCATGAAACATCACCATTTATATTTTTAACAATATTTTCTTTTACAATGTGTTTATAGTCTTCAACTTCACAATCAGAAGCCATATAAAATTGACTGATTTTGGAAACAGCTTCCTAAAAATAATCTGACATGGCGATTAAATTAAAATGTTGGGCTCGAATATATTATGAAATGACAATATATATCCCATGAAATTTTTTTTTTTCTCTTGTGTTTACGTATTTCCTATTGAAAAGGGAAGTTGGGGTAGGAAATAGCTGGATGCCTTTTTTACGCTATTATCCAACGAAACCATTATTTGCTACTTGCTATTGCTAGCTGGAGAAATATGAACCTGTGAGCAAGTCGAGTCAATATTCAATATTTGATTCATGATCCGATTTTTTCTAATCCATTGAAAAAGATGTGGACTAGCATTCAGATGACCTCAAAGTTACAGACATGGACTAAAAACCAGCAAGTCCTTAAAGTTTGATTTCATAGCGCCTTTAACTATCCAATGCAACAACAAAAATATCAATGTATGTATTTTAACAATGAGAATCTTAATTTGTATCATATTCAATACTGATGTGGTTCACACTGTATTTAGTTTATAAAACAGTACAGAATGTAGAATTTATTAATATCTGCAGGGATAGAGCTGCACTGTTTTGAAAGTTTTATGAAGAAAAATAAGGAAAATGTGTTCCTACTCACAGGGTCCTTGGCAGTAGTTAGGATTGATGATGATGACTCCAATAAGAAAGAGTTGTAAGCTCCTCCAGACAATCCTCTTCAGCAGATGAGTGCGTTTGACACCTCTGCGAATTGAACCGCTCAGGGACAAACAAATAGAAGTACCCATAATGAACACAAACCTGTGAAGAAGAAAGTTAGATGAAATAAGACAGAAGGGGAGAGAGAAAAAATAGATACTCAATTTAGGAAGTGCTACTTCTTGGCGTGATTTCAAACACACAGATTAAGCATCATCCTCAAATGGAACTGTGTGAAAGCCAATTTCTCTTCAACATCTGTAGCACACATTTGTCTCTGGAGTCTCTCTCATGTTTTGATCCCATTGGTCCCCCCAGGTTTCCTGCCTCTCTTTCTAATCAAATACACTGTCTTCATCAGTAAAGTCATCCAAAGCTATATCTTGGCTTAATATTCTGTGTAAGAAATGCAATATATTGTCTCAAAGCACCATAACCACAGAACTAAAGAGATAGAATTAAAGAGATAGTTCATTCAAACATGAAAATGCTGTCATTATTTACATGCCTTCACGTAGTTCTTTATTTTGTGGTACACCAAATGAGAAATTTTAGACCATAAAGACACGTCATTCTTATTCCGTGATGAAAATTTTGATTATGTGAAGGCATGAAAGAGATTCAAGAGATACAGGAGATTTTTAACGAAAAAATACATAAATTTCAGTCTGTTTATCAAAAAAGGGAATCATATGGTTTGAGAAGCCTTGGACTACACTGTCATATACATTGTTTCAGAAGATTTCTATTTCAAATAAATGCTGTTCTTTTGAACTTTCTATTCATCCAATAATCCTGAAAGTATCACAGTTTCCACAAAAATATTAAGCAGCAAAACTGTTTTCAATATTAGTAATAGTTAAATGTTTTCTGAGCACCAAATCAGCATTTTAGAATGATTTTTGAAGGATCGTGTGACAAGACTGGAATAATGATGCACAAAATTTAGCTTTGCCATCACAGGAATAAATTACATTTTCAAATATATTAAACTAGAATTTATTATTTTACTTTTTCTCCTCCTTTGGAGCTTGACCTACACTTTCATTGTATGGGAAAGAGGAGTGAGAACATTCTAACAGGCATCTCCATTTGTTTTTCACCAAAGAAAGAAAGTTATGGTTTGGAACGACATGACGGTGAGGAAATTATGACAGACTGTTCATTTTTATGTTTTACTACACCTTCCATGGTCATTTCAAATAGGCTTCCTGCAACAACACAGAGGTGTCATGACTTTAACTAGCTTCTTTCCAGCTGCACAGCAGAAAACAAGGTTATTGGGTTTAGTTCAGCTGTGAAACCAGTTTATGCTGACTTTGATGTGCCACTTCATTTGTGCCACAGTGATAAGCGCCCATGCTTGGCTCCAATACACTACAGCTTATGCCAGCGCCGATGTGGCTTGCAGATGAATCAATGCATGATACAGAAATAAAAAGCTTTACTGCAATACTGCGCTATATAAGAATAACTGAAACCGAGTTTAAGGAAGCTGCAAAAAATGCACGTGGAATGAAGAATCAGTCATTTGTGACGTTAGATTGGCTTACCAAGGAAACACGAGATCAGCCACTGTGAGCCCTGCAAGAGGAAGAACACAATCAGATACTTCTACTTCTTGTTGTCATACCAAGGTCTATTAAATTCATGAGTGATTTTCAGACATATTCTAAATTTGTTCATATACTAAATGTATTCCTCACCATTGTTACCAATAATAAATGATCTGGTGCTTAAAAGAAATGCTATAAAAAAAATTTGTTTACCATTCCAACTTTCATGCCTAAAGAACCAGTATCGTCCACCTCCGTAGTTGACAAACACCATGATGACCAGAGCAAGGCTGTGGAGAAAACGGAGCGAGGTTCATTTTTGTCTTAACAGAGATCTGGAATTAAACCAGACCACAATAAATAAGGAGATTGATTTGTTTTTTATAAATTAGGCAGACAATAAAACACTGAAAATGAAAATAACTGTTCCAATTGTCAGGTAAGATTACCAGCAAACGTAACCTTGTTTTAACAATTTCGAATTTAATTATTGTATTTCAGGATAATAAGAAATTAAATGCAAATTGCATGTTGACAACCAGATTCACAGTATGCAAAGTAGCAGCTTCTCTGCAAGATCATTTTCACCTGAATGTTTCAATTCCCATCTCAAGCGCATTGGACCCAAAACAATTAGTGAAAGAGCACCATACCCACGGAAAGTATCCAAAGAACGAAGCCTCCGTCCTGTAGTGGCAGGAATTATCGATTCCGTGGAGGCATTTACCAATCTGTTTGGAGTGCCAAGCTCCTGGAGTCGAAGAGAGAAAGAAAGACAGCGAGAGTGTAAATTAATGAGGAAAAAAAAGAAAAGGATCTTTAAAATTCCTTTTCATGCCTGTATTTTTTCCCCACTTAGATGGAACCTGCAAAAACACTACAGTAAATCAAGAACAACATATTTGAACTATGACAAAAACACTATTTTTGGTACATACATTCTATTTCAAAGATATTAAAATACTGAGAAAATATTAAAAGTGTAAAAAAAGGTGTAAAAGGAGTGAAAAGCACTCTTACCGAGTTTATCAGCCTCTCTGTCTCCACTGTGCTTCCCAAGCGAATAAGTAGACTTGTCACCACATCCAGCCTTAAAAATGTAAACTTTGTAAACTCTATTTTACAAGCAAATATAAAAGCTGCGACAAGCTGTTCTGGCTTGTTTAAATGTCATCATTACATGGTTACAAAATATTTAAAGATGTCTTTACCTTTTAACTGTGTTCCAGATAGCAGATAATACAGCCAAAAAAGCAAATGCAAGAAAAGCGAACAAAATGGCTGGAAAAAACAAACAATAAAACTACTCATTCATCCAGCCCAGTTGATTTTAATACATTATTTACCTGTTTTATTGCTACATTTTTTTCCAGAATTAAAAACAAATTCTCTTTTCATGATCATGTACAGGCCCAGGCCAATTAATCTTCTGAAATCTGTATATGTATATAAAATTCAATTTAAAGACCAAAAATGTAGTGTGCAGATGTAAGGTTGACTCACGCAAGTAGCTGTTGATGGGCTCTGAATCAGTTATCATAGTGCAGCTGACCTGTGACGGCTCATTCAGGTTCTTCACCCAAAGAGAATAGTTCCCCTTCTCCCCAAAGTGAAAGTGAACACTGGAAGAACAAATCAATTGTCTGACAATAATGGCCAAAAGAAATAAACATGGCGAAGATGTATTCGGCATTATAAAGTTGGTCAGAAACTGCCATTGCTGTGTTAAATACATGATGCATCTATGCATAACTCACTTGCATTGCTCCAGGTTTGCTGAGGTGCTGTTGAGCAGCAGTGTCAAAGCGTGTTGTGTGCTTACAACAAACCCTACTGTAGTGGGGGTCCCAGAAACTGGCCTTGCAGGTAATATTCCCAACGGCTGGGGCAAACACTAATGCACAGAACACACAGGGATAAAGAGGTCCAGTTGGAAGAACAATACTACATCATTAAGCAGCATTATACTGGTACATTCAATCATGTTATTACCATATAATTACTTGCAGCATTCAGTATTAAAGTCAGCATGAAAAGGCAGTTACTAAGTCTTTTCTCCCCTATTGGCCAAAAGGGATGTCTGGCCTAGGAAAATCAACATTTTCACCCTTTATTCAAATTATATGTAAGCATATTGCACAGTTGTGTGGACATAATTTTTGGCTGTTATACAAAGAAAATATATAAAAACATGCAAAAACAAGAGTGAACCACGAAATATTAATAGTATGTTGTAGTCCGTGTATGCCTTTCCCTGTGAGCATTTAGCATTTTTTGCATAGCAAAATAAAACCTGTAGCTGTAGTTTAACCAGTTTACTAAGTTTAGCGTTTTGTTCTTCCCTCATATTTAAAATATTTAAAGACATGAGATGAGGCCATGACACGAAAAATTAAACTTACCTTGATCTTTTGATAAGAGGTCTTTACCATTAAAATCCTGCAAGTTTCAGAGCTTAAAATGTCCTTCACATTATAAACAAAGCATGTATTTAATCAAGCTCCAAAAACAGCTCGTTTAAATATTGTGGGATTTGTAACATCACATGGGCAAAATAATTTGCATATGACTGCCTCCAGAGCATTTTTTTTACATCTTCGAACAATAGGACCCGTCCACTGGCGTTCAGTCGCTTAATGGCTGACACTTGCCTACACCACATGCGAGTGTCGCGTCAAAGGCAAATAGAACCCATTATAATCACTGACGCTGTTTACACTGTATAATAACAGTATACAGATACCCAATCTCTTTACGCTTGAGTCTGCCGACAAGGGGACAAATGGAAGAGTAGCTAAATAACGTCTCTGCACTGTTCCGAAGGATACCAGCATCAGGAACAAGTGGATGCTTCATTTTAATGGCGTCCTAGATTGTGTTGGAGGATTATATGTTTGTTCAGAGAATTTGATTGCAGATTATTTTGTAAGCAAGGCACAGTGTAATGGAGAGTTCGCAAAGAAACTTTTGTTGATAGATGAAGTAGTCAGCTGTATTGGATCAAACAGCAGCTACATCGCAATTTGCAAGTAAACGATTTCATAATGATTTGTCTGTGAATGTCTGCTTTTTTAAGATAATGTTTTCAAAACTCTTATTTACGCGCAATAGCGAGTGGCCGTTGATGATGTTTCCAATGCAATTACGTTAGCCAATCATAACAGTGGCCGTATACTGGCAAGCCTTAAAGGAGCCGCCCATTAAAAACTAGTTATTTCAGACCATGGGTCAGAACGAGGGTTGAAAATATTTGTTTTTGTCATTTGTTTTTGTGCAAAAAACTTTATTACATTATAAGATATGCAAGATATAAGATAACATTAAAATTATAAAAAAAAACTATGTCATGACTATGTCATTTTTTTATCATATTTTGATGGTTTAATCGAAATTGTACGGTCATTAAAAACAAATCCCCAAACCAATCCCCTCCAGACATCACTTATGGCTACTACTATGCAAGTGAAATTGATTTCATGGTGACTTTAACACCATGCTGCTCAAGATCAGCGATTATTGCATGTCTTTGCAATGGTAAATTCTCCATGTATTATATACCTAGAACATGAATATTTGATACCTGATAGCAGTGATCAGAAAGCACATATAACATCATTTCATTCTCGATCTCATTGACCACCGAAAGGGCGGCCTCATCCATCTTCAGCACAGAAGTCTTGCGGTGAGGGTGAGAAACTGAAAGCAAAGCCACTTGATCATCACCGACTATGACACATTTCCAACACAAATATATAGGCTAAGTTAGATGATCAGAGATTGCAGTTCAATGCTCTCTAAATAGGTAGCTTCTGTAGGAATTACACCTTTGACGCCCAAAAATGCTGTGTAGATAGGCATTTGACTAGGTTTTCTGACAAAGAGACCGATTATCTTCTAGCAACATTTAGCAACAATTTCTAAATATACTCACCACTCTGTAGACTTCAGTAGCCGCCTCTTATTCAATTCAACCTAACGTTAGGTCTCCTAATGAAACTAAATGGTCAGCTGCTTTGGTGCAATCTACTACTGCAGTATTACAATAGTTACTCTGTCCCTCCTGCAGTCACATGCCTGCACTAATCTGCCTCACAAGAAACATCATAAAACTGCCCAGATCTGCAAAACGAGGGAAATTTGAATCCATTACATCCCTAAATGTTTTTGTTGTGGTTACATAGGAGCATATAACGTTACATAAGCAATACATAGGAGCATAACGTTACATTTGCAAAAGCAAGAATCTAAATGGCTAAGATAACGAATAAGTCAAACAGAGAGAACATATGTGAACAATTTGGATGCCTTACATATAACTTAGTTTAAAAAATACATTGAGGTGAATCACAATAAGAAGTTAAACTATATTTTTTAATATAAAGGACAATTAGCATAGGCTAAAAACAGCTAACTTAATAGTGGTGCTAGTTGGTTAGCTGGCTAAGATAACTAGAATTAAAAAAACAAAAGGGAACCAAAAGATCAGGAAATGTGTTTTATATTTAACAAAATCGATCAAATAGTGGTTTTACGGTATGACACTCACGGGCAGGTCGATCTGTCATATGGGCTGCACATAGAGCTATCAAAAGAACAATCACAGCACAAACAGTCCATCTGTATCCCCTTTCAGATGCCATAACATCACATCTCACAGCCTCCTCTTTTCGATCCTTTCTTGATGTAAAGATTTCCCCCTGTTTCATTACAACATACTTCCGATCCCTCCTTCCTTGCAGCGCAAGTAGTGGAAGAGAGGAGGGTCAAAGTACACCGACTAACGTTACTCGTATGATCTGTTTTTAAAAGCTAGCGATCGCTCGCTACTTACCTAAAGCTATGGCAAGCTGTTTTAACTTTTATTCATTTCCAGGATATGAATCCTTGATATAAAAAATTAAATGTTCATGGCAGCCTATGGTGACATTTCACTAGTGAAAATATAATTACAGAATTACAGGGAGGGGGGAGGGGGGGAGGTGGTAGTATATGTCGATGACTATAAAATATGAACGAACTTTTGAACAAATGTTTGAATGTGCTAATTATGTTCATAATTAAATGTGAAACTTTAATCGCACATACAACGCCCATAAATGCTGTCTAAGTAGGCATCTCATTACGTTTAGAGACACGGCCAAGCAGTCATTCCTTACATATGTGGCTCTCTGGGTGCATGTTTACATTATTCACCTGAATGTCTAAAAATAGATTGGAAAGATTAGGCAATGGGCAACCGTATAGGCTACTTGTAGCTGCACTCAAATTCTGAGATCACATTAAAAATCAAATTTAAATTTGAAGTAAACAGAAAGGATTTCAGGAAGGATTTAGGATTTTGATAAATGTACATTATAATAAGAAATGTTTCTCTGCATTATTTCTTGGTCACTAATCAAATAGTTCAATGCACATTTTGTGAAATTGATCATGTGTTCATCCAGCTTAGTGCTGCTGTCATTTAAGCAATATAATATAAATATAAACAATTTAAACAATATAATATAAATATAACAATCCCTTATTATCTAATGATAAATTATTAATAATAATAATAATAATTGATAATTATTATTATGTTAAATTATTACAATTATTATTTGACAACATACCAAAAATCATATGAATTTTCTTGAAAAGCTTTATTGTTATTATTATTATTTTTATTAGCAATGAAGTAGGGTAATACAATAGTAATGCAATGACAAAGTGTTGCAGTAACTTTGGGGTCTCAAGTTAAGATGATGAAATATTGTAGCAAATCACACTTTTTCATTTTGTGTTTGATCTTAATAATACAAAAACATGTGTGTGCGTGTGTGTGTGTGTGTGTGTGTGTGTGTGTGTGTGTGTGTGTGTGTGTGTGTGTGTGTGTGTGTGTGTGTGTGTGTGTGTGTGTGTGTGATTTCTTAGGAACTTTGCTTAAGTGCAAGAAGAAACAGTTGCTGGAAGTTACATTGTAATGTCTTGTATTTTAGCGGTAGAAAATAAGCACAGTTGCTTGTATGAGCTCTTTAGATGCACCATATCCATTTGTTGAACCATTATTTGCACCCTGATAGGCGAAATCGCTGCAATAAGTGCTTGGAAAGTAGTCACCACCACCAATGCAATACTGCAAAACAAATAAATGTACAGATATAAATGCCAATATACTAAGGAATAGACATGTCACAAATGGGACAAAACTGATAAAAGTCAAAAGAAAATCCAGCCTCAATTTGCTGTTTAAAGTTTATGGTCAACATTTCTGTCATTTGAAATACTCACATATTGTGCATAGCATCCTTTCGGCCTGACCCCAGAACACATCGCATAGGCCTCTTTGTAATTGTTGAAAATTCCGAATGTTACATATCCAGGGTCGAAATCCCCTGTAAGAAAATCACTGAATCATTCTGGAGTCTAAAACACACAACTCACATTTTAAATTCAAGCTGTCTTTTTTATTCTCTATTTCTAATTCATTCTAATAAAATTTTATTAAAGAGGTTAGAAACATATAGCCTACTTTATGCAAGTATGTGAATGCAGATGCGAGTGCTTGCCTTAGTTCAACAATCTCATGAGAAAACGTAACTGTTTTACGCAATTTTGTGTAAATACATATTTACAATTTTTAGATAAAAAGCATGCATGAAGGTTCACCCCTAAACCTTACTGTCTGGGCTTTAGCAAATCATACAGAAACAAACTAATGAGATTGTATGAATTCATACATACCCATGATGCAGCTAAAAGGGAATGTTCTCAGAACTTTGTCTAGAGTTCTGGCAAGGCTCTCTCAGTAATGAAAAAATGTTCTTCCAGTAACATTAACAGAATGTTCAATATAAGTTATCTCTAATAATGTTTTCAAAATGTTAACACAAAAAAAGTTAGGCCTACTTGTAAGTTGTTAATGGAATGTTTTTCTGAAATGTTTTAGTTGAACATCTAATGTTTTTTTGTTTTGTTTCAAAGTAACAAAATGTTCCCTTAACGTTCGCATAACCAAAAAAAAAAAAAAAAAAACATATTGAACATTCAGAAAATTAATGGAAACGACAGCAAAATGTTCATAGAAGAGAAGGTGCGGTTACATTTACCATTGGTCAATAAGTATTTTCACAGGGAAAAAAATATGTAATTTCAATAGGAATTCACAGCATTGAGAATTTCGCATGAGGGTGAAAGATTTCCACATGCAGACTTCAGGTTTGCAGGTTTGCAACGGGTTCAGGTTGGTCGTTCGAATTCACCACATTAACACTGCTTGGTTTGAAAGTGACTTCTGTGTGAGCTGTGCTTCATATACAGATGAATCTCCAAAAATTTCAATATCGTGCAAAAGTTATAATTTTGAAGATTATGGCTTACAGCTAATGAAAACCCCAAATCCAAATTTGCTGAAAATTAGAATATTACATGAAATCAATAAAAAAAAAAAGGTTTATCATGCAAAGTATAATCATGCATATGTACACTCTAAAAAATGCTGGGTTGTTTTAACCCAATTGTGTGTCAAATATGGACAAACCCAAACATTGGGTTAAAAATGTAATTTAAAAATGTAACCCAACAGATGGGTTTGTCCATATTTGACCAAAAGTTGGGTTGAAACAACCCAGCATTTTTTAGAGTGTATATAATTATATATATTAGTTTCACCTTTTAATTTGAATTAATGTTGCACGATATTCAAATTCTTCGAGTTTCACTATTGACAGTAGACGATGGACCTTTTGCCCTTGACATTTTACTGATGTCACAGAATGTTGCCACCAATTCGCCCAAACGTAAAATGTTTTACGAATTGCTGTAAGTGTGTAGAGCCAACTTAACGCAAACTTTTGCGCTGATCTGGTGGTATAAACCTCAGTCAGTAGGGAGATGTTGCATCCAAATCTATTAGGATCTATTGGGCCTATTATTCAGGTAAGTTGGTATAAATATATCGACTGTGGGGCGCTCAAAAGCAAGAGTAAGATGTCTTTAAATGGTTGCTCCCTGAAAGAGAAAACTGACTGAATTGACAATAATTCTCAATATAGCATGATCTTGCGGTAACGCTGAGAATGCAAATACTTTTTGTTGGGTGATACGGTTGCGCTCACATTTCAAAGCAGCATGTGAAAAGAAATAGAGGTTAAGAAGTGAAAAGGAGTCCCCAAAACAACACCAGAATCTGAATCCGTCAAATAGAAATATTTGTGTCGAATGCCAGCAACAGGCTGAAAAGAATACAAAATAAACAAGGAAACTGAATTATTGTGACCTCACATTGTGACCACATCATGAGTATCCTGGAAGCTCATGGTGAGATCACTGTGAGATCAAATTGTTGACTGGGTAAATAACACAATTAGTTACTTTTTTTAGGGAGTAATGGAATATTGTAATGCATTACTTTTAAAAGTAACTTTCCCCAACATGAATTTGTGAATTGCTAATATTATTGTTGCATTCATGTTGATAAGGAGACTAAAGACTTAAAATAAAACGTTCAAATTTAAATCTGTACTGGCTGCACGGCCATTAACAATTCTATGCTTCTATATTTTTACCAAAGGTATTATGAATGAAAAAATTGAGAACCACTAATATCAAGCTTTCTGTTCTGGAAGTCTCATCTGCAAGAGAATTATCAATATTACTGCTCATGAGTAAATGTAAGATTTACCTCTAACATATTCTCCATACAGTTCTTTAGTCCTCATCTCGTTGCCAACATCATAAACAATAGGAACAGAAATTCCTCTATCAGTACTGCATGCCCCTGCGCCATATTTTAAAGGGTGTTTCTAGGGAAATAAAGACAATTTACTGCAAATATTTTTTTGACAAATATGATGAATGTAAGTTCTAATTTAGCTTTTAATTACACTTAGACTGCCATTATTTTTTTAAATCTCGGAAATACTGAGCTCTCCTATTGCCAGAAGATGAAAAGTAATTTTGAACAAGTACCTTAAAGAAGTTGTAAAGAATCCCCCCCAAACAGTGTCAGAAATTGGCTTGTAGTGTGGTGGCGTAAAACTGAAGCAACTCTCCAGAACTCCAGGTCATGATCATTGGTAACATGCCACACGGCAATATCTTTTGCACGGATGTCAAAATAGCTAGGATTCTGTAATACCAATAAGCAATGAGTGTATATATAATGCAGATTTGTTGTTACATATATGCACAAAATATTTCCTGCAATTTTATTTAGACTAGCTGTACCTTGTAGTCGTCATTGGTTGCAGATTCTGGAGTCCCAAATATGACTTTATTAGACCATGTCTCATCTCCCGCAGGATAATTTGCAGCATTGCCTTGTTGGCTTGTCCAGCGATCACCTACAGTGCATTTCCCGTATATGTTGTTCTCATGCACACTGGCCACCAGTTTCCAGCCTCCCCATTGGTGGTCATGTCACAGTACGTTTGGTAAATCTCCTTGTTTTTAAAGAGCAAGTAGTACAAACCATCTGGGGAACATATGCGTATTATAATGTGCTGAAATGAGAGTGATTTGCTGAAAGTGATCATATGTATCCTTTTTCTTTCCATGTTTCTTCAGAAGTTCTCTGCAACTTTTTGCAGTGACTTTTAGCAGCTCCGGGATATCAGCTGTAGGGGTATTACCTGTAGGAAACAACATTCTGGAATTTACAGACAAATGAGTGATAAAACATTTTCAATTCGTTAATAATGTTTAAATGTTGTTAATTATCCCATTAAAACATGATTTATTAGTCAAGTGCAGTCTCATCTTTAGATAAGTTCATTTACCATCAGTTCCTTCTTTACCAAGTCACCATACAAATAAAGAATAATAAATATTGTTTGTTTTTCAACTCTTTTGCTTTGAGAGATCAATGTTTCATTATGCTACATATACTGTATTTTTGGCTCACTATACTTACTCGATTCATAGAGTAGAATGCTGAGTGAAAAGCACAACAGGAGGAATCCAGCTGACTGCATGTTGTAATGGTGAATAAATCCCTGCACAATGGTGGAGGGTGTTCTTACAGGTGGAGATTAGACAGAATGTCAGATGAGGTTTAAGTTTATTACACTAGAGCAAATCCTTATATGTTGAAAGCTGATTCATCTTCACCGTTTGTGGTAGGTTGCACAAAAAAGGCTGCAGAACTTAACTACTTGACATATGATGACCAGCATTTTCACTGTGGCCTTCCTTCCTTATAAGACTTTGAGATAGCCAAACTGCAAAGATTCTAAATGATTAACAAAATAAACAAATTTGTTCTTACTAAAATAACTTTTTCTAAATTCCAACATGCAGTCACACTAAAATATACACTATCATTCAAAGGTTTGGATTCGGTAAGATTTTTTATTTATTTTTAATAAGACTCTTATGCACACCCATTTATTTGATTAAAATTACAGCAAAACATTAATATTGTGAAATATTATCACAATATAAAATAACTGATTTATTTTTTATTATATAATCAAATGTAATTTATTCCTGTGATGGCAGAGCTGAGTTTTCAGCAGCCATTACTCCAGTCTCCAGTGTCACATTATAATATGCTGATGTAATAATTTAAGACTTTACTGTCATCAATTTAATGCATTCTTGCTGAATAAAAGTATTCTTTGGCATTTCTTTTTTTCTAAATTACTGATCTAAATCTAAAACTTAGTCCAATTTTAAAGGTAATCCAATTCTATTTAGTGAGTACCTTAATAAAAAAAAGTTTATGGATATTGTTTCTTTGACACAGATGTGTTTATAATCAAAATATTAGTTGAGAGGTTTTTAACATTCATACCACATATCGCAATCATACAAGGCCTGTTCAAAAACCCGCACTTACGGTCTTTGCACTTGACCATTGTCTACTTACATGACGTATTTCCTGTATTTGGCCCAAATGGTCAAGTGCATGTGAAGACCACAAGAGTGTGCAGAACTTTTTATTATCGATGTGACACACTTATTATATTATAGGGGCAGTTTACACGACACCGTTTTCAACTAAAAACGAGTTGTTGAAAATGGTCTCCATGTAAACAACAAAAACGTGAATCTCTGAAAACGATGACATCATGCACATACATATTATGTGTTCAGTCTATAGCGTTTCATCACCATCTAATGGCATGGCAGCAGAAAACAGCATTTTTAGGCATTTTCATTAGAGCAGTCCCGCCCACCAAGGAGGAGTCTCTGTCCTAGAATTCTCACAAAAGAAATTGAAGTTTAAAAAAAGGGGGCAGGGCTGTTACAGTGTGAATGGGGATCATTTTGACAATGGTGGAAATGGTGGTCTTTACGCGGAAAACTCAAAGAAGAAAACATCTCTGTTTTAAGCATTTTCATGTAAACGTACCCTTATAGTGTTGTAAAAATGCAAGTGTTTCGTCTCGTTGTGTTTTGGTTCGTGTGCCTGTGTTTCGTTTCTGTTTAGTTCCTGTCTCCATAGTTACTGAGTCCTCCATGTTAGTTGTCTTGTTAACTGATTAGTCCCACCTGTGTCTAGTTTACTTCACTGTGTATACACATATACCATGTTGTTCAGTTCCCTTTCGTAGTCCCTACGAGTTCCGTCGTGACGATGAATGGGTTTCGCTTAGAAAGCCTATCGACTTTGAGTGTTACAAAACGAGCCAATGGCAAAGAAATGCCATGGGTCTGCGGAATTTGCATAGCGTACCTCCGCCCCACCTCGTGGGTATAAAAGGAGGACGCGGGCCACATGCAGATATGTTTTCGCTTCGGAGCCAAGAGTATCTCTTCACTCCACAGCCATTTCTGACTTCACTCTACGAGACGAGCGACTCTCCGGTGTTGGTGTGACGGCGATCTCCAGCGAGTTCACACTGCCTGCTGATCTGTGCAGTAATCTGCCAGTGAGTGTGTTTTTCCCTGCTCGCTTCAACATCTGCAGAGTTTTTTCCTCTCACAAAAGAGCTTTGCACGCGGCACGTCTTTTTAAAGACGGCTCGCCCGTGCACTTCTGGTTGCGGTTGAAGATTCGGCAGTGCTGCCACCTTCGGGTGTGCATATGGCATTGTCGAGTTGGATCCTGAGATGACGGCCATGCTTTCCCAGGCCGCTGCGAGCATCGGATTAGAGTGGAACCCTCCAGTCTGTCCTGAGCACTCGCTGCTGGACTATTGGTTTTTGGATGCGACCGCTGACACCTGTCGGCGTCCAATCCCAATACCTTTCTTTCCGGATGTGCATTAGGAGATCTCGAAATCCTGGAAGACCCCCATGTCTTCCCGCGATCCCTCGTTGATCTCCTCCGCCTTTCCTCCCCTCGACGGGGCCGCCGCCCATGGGTACACTGGGGTCCCCCTGGATGAACGCTCTTTTGCGATGCTACTGTGTCCTCAGAGTGCTTCTTCTCGCGGCGACCCTAAGTACCCGTCCGAAGCCTGTAGTTTTTTCGTCAACGCTTGTGGCGAAATCCTATAGAGCTGCAGGACAGGCAGCCGCCTCACTGCATGCCATGGCCATTCTGCTGGTCTACCAGGCCTAGATGCTCAAGGACATTCACGAGGGCAGGACTGACCCAGGGCTCTTTGATGAGCTGCGTGCCGCCACTGACCTTGCTCTCAGAGTGACGAAAGTGACCGCACACTCCCTGGGTCAGGTGATGTCCACCAATGTGGTCCAGGAGCGACACCTGTGGCTGAACCTGGCCGATGTGCAGGATGCTGAGCAGACTCGTCTGCTCGACACCCCCATATCCCAGGTCGGCCTCTTTTGCGGTGCGGTTGAGGACTTTGCCCAACAGCTCTCTACCACCCAGGAGCAGACGGAGGCTATCCTTATATTCTGATCCGACGGCCCGCTGCTGCCCCGCCGTCGGCTCAGATCCCTCAGTCTGCCCACCGCCGAGTCTGCTCCCACCCCTCCCGCACAGCCCCAGCAGCAGCCTTCACCGGGCTATGTCGTGGAGGAAGCCGCAGGAAGGCGCCACAGCCCTCTCCAGCCCCGCCCCCTGCTAAACACCGGGCTAAGCGGCGCTCCTGAGATGGGCTGCTCAGAGATGGGACTCAGTTCTTTCCAGGGGGTGGTATCAGGGCCACTCCTTCCCCGGTGGAGGGCCGCAGGAGAATCCTTTATTCTCAGAAAGAACTGACTCTCCCGTATCTGAGAACACAGAGTTATCGGATGACAGTGCGTGCTGCCCACAGGCCTCGCCACTCTAGTCCCCCTCTGTCTCAAAACAGAGTTCTCGGATGACATTGCGCACCGCCCACGGGCCTCGCCACTCTCGTCCCCCTCTGTCACAGAGTTCTCAGACGACAGTGTGTGCCGCCCCCGGGCCGCACCACTCTTGTCCCCCTCCATCACCAGACCCCTGACAGAGCAAGCCCCTGTGGAACGCTGGTCCTTCCCTGGCCTCCTCTGTCAGGATGCGGTTATGACCGTGCCCCCACACCGGGCCGCTATGCCACCCATGTCCGGGCCAGTCATTCCGCTTCGCATTCATGCATTTCGTCAACGCTTGTGGCGAAATCCTATAGAGCTGCAGGACAGGCAGCCGCCTCACTGCATGCCATGGCCATTCTGCTGGTCTACCAGGCCTAGATGCTCAAGGACATTCACGAGGGCAGGACTGACCCAGGGCTCTTTGATGGGCTGCGTGCCGCCACTGACCTTGCTCTCAGAGTGACGAAAGTGACCGCACACTCCCTGGGTCAGGTGATGTCCACCAATGTGGTCCAGGAGCGACACCTGTGGCTGAACCTGGCCGATGTGCAGGATGCTGAGCGGACTCGTCTGCTCGACACCCCCATATCCCAGGTCGGCCTCTTTTGCGGTGCGGTTGAGGACTTTGCCCAACAGCTCTCTACCACCCAGAAGCAGACTGAGGCTATCCTTATATTCTGATCCGACGGCCCGCTGCTGCCCCGCCGTCGGCTCAGATCCCTCAGTCTGCCCACCGCCGAGGGCGCCCTTCTGCGGCTCCCACCCCTCCCGCACAGCCCCAGCAGCAGCCTTCACCAGGCTATGTCGTGGAGGAAGCCGCAGGAAGGCGCCACAGCCCTCTCCAGCCCCGCCCCCTGCTAAACACCAGGCTAAGCGGCGCTCCTGAGATGGGCTGCTCAGAGATGGGACTCAGTTCTTTCCAGGGGGTGGTAGCAGGGCCACTCCTTCCCCGGTGGAGGGCCGCAGGAGAATCCTTTATTCTCAGAAAGAACTGACTCTCCCGTATCTGAGAACACAGAGTTATCGGATGACAGTGCGTGCTGCCCACAGGCCTCGCCACTCTCGTCCCCCTCTGTCTCAAAACAGAGTTCTCGGATGACATTGCGGACCGCCCACGGGCCTCGCCACTCTCGTCCCCCTCTGTCACAGAGTTCTCAGACGACAGTGTGTGCCGCCCCCGGGCCGCACCACTCTTGTCCCCCTCCGTCACCAGACCCCTGACAGAGCAAGCCCCTGTGGAACGCTGGTCCTTCCCTGGCCTCCTCTGTCAGGATGCGGTTATGACCGTGCCCCCACACCGGGCCGCTATGCCACCCATGTCCGGGCCAGTCATTCCGCTTCGCAGCACCACAGAGGGGACGTCTGTAGTTTGCTTGACCCCGCTGGCACAGTTCTTGGGAGCCTGGCTACAGCTCCCAACCTGTCCTGCTGGGTCGCCCGAACTGTCAGGCTCGGCTATGCGATTCAGTTCGCGCAGTCTCCTCCCCGCTTCAGGGGAGTCCTCTCCACTATGGTCGGTGGCAATGCCCCTATCATAAGAGCAGAGGTTGCCACCGTACTGGCAAAGGCGAAATCCCTCCAGGCGAAATGAGGTCCGGGTTCTACAGCCCCTACTTCATTGTCCTGGAGAAATCCGGTGGGTTAAGGCCAATCCTGGACCTGCGCGTCTTGAACCGCCCCTTCACAGGCTGCTGTTCAAGATGCTCTGGGCCAAACGCATTTTCGAATGTGTGCGGCCACAGGATTGGTTTGTAGCGATCGACCTGAAGGACGCCTACTTTTATGTCTTCGTTCTCCTTCGACTCAGACCTTTCCTGCGGTTTGCTGTCAAAGGGTGAGAATATCAGTACGCCGTTCTCCCATTCGGGCTAGCCCTGTCTCCTCGCGCCTTCACGAAGGTCGTCGAGGCAGCCCTTGTTCCTCCATGGAACATGGGGTTCGCATCCTGATCTATCTCGATGACTGGCTATCCTAGCTCACTCTCGAGACCAGGTTTGCGAACACAGGGACCCAGTGCTCCGGCACCTAGCTCGTCTGGGCCTTCGGGTCAACTGGGAAAAGAGTAACTTTGCCCCGTGCAGAGGATCTCTTTTCTCGGTATCGACTCGGTCGCCTTCTCCACACAGCCATTGCTGACTTTCCTGAGACAAATCGAGGGCAAGAGTGCGGTTCCACTGAAGTTATTTCAGAGGCTCCTGGGGCATATGGCATCCGCAGCCGCAGCATCGCCGCTTGAATTGCTCATATGAGACCGCTTCAGCTCTGGCTTAGCGACCGAGTCCCGAGGTGGGCATGGCAACATGGCACGCTCTGAGTACCTACTCCGACCTGCCGTCAGACCTTCACCCCGTGGTCGAACCTTAGTTTTCTACGGGCTGAGTGCCCCTGGAACGAGTTTCCAGGCATGTTATTTTTGGTGCCATGCGCAATGGACACGCTGCCACAGGCTCCTGGACAGGACCCCAGCGCCCTTAGCATGTCAATTGCCTCGAGTTGCTGGCAGTATGCCTTGCTCTGCACTGCTCTCTTGCGTTGCTCAAGAGTCAACATGTACTAGTCCGCTCAGACAATACCGCGACAGTAGAGTACATCAACTGACAAGGTGGTCTACGCTCTCGCCTTATGTCGCAACTCGCCCGCCACCTCCTCTTATGGAGTCAGAAGCATCTGAGGTCGCTTCGTGACATTTTTATTCCGGGAACCCTGAACTGTGCGGCCTACAGCTGTCAAGGCTTCAGCCCTTCCTGGAGAATGGCGACTCCATCCCCAGTTGGTTCAGCTGATTGGGATCAGTTTGGGGACGCTCAGGTAGACCTGTTTGCCTCCTACGACTCGTCCCAATTTTGCGCCTGTATTGCTCCCTGACCGAGGGCATGCTCGGCGCGGACGCTCTGGCGCACAGCTGGCCTCGGGGCCTCAGCAAGTATGCATTCCCCCAGTGAGCCATCTTGCACAGACCCTGTGCAAGATCAGGGAGGACGAGGAGCAGGTCATGCTGGTTGCGCCTCATTGGCCCACCCGGACCTGGTTCTCCGAACTTACTCCTCGCGACAGGACCTACCTGGCCAATTCCTCTGAGGAAGGACCTCCTTTCTCAGGGACAGGGTACCCTATGGCACCCTCATCCCGATCTTGGAACCTCCATGTGTGGCTCCTGGACAGGACGAGGCAGGTTGAGTACCCTACCACCAGCGGTGATGGCTACCATCACTTCCGCTGAGCATCGTCCACGTGACATGCCTATGCATTGAAGTAGGACCTCTTCGACAACTGGTGCTCTTCTCACCAAGAAGACCCCAGGAAATGCCCGATCAGTGTTGTGCTTTCCTTCCTGCAAGACGGGTTGGAGCGAAGGCTGTCTTCCTCCACCCAGAAAGTATATGTTGCCACTATCGCCACAAATCGCTACGCAGTCGAAGGTAAGTCCGTGGGAAAGCACAACCTGATCGTCAGGTTCCTGAGAGGAGCGAGGAGACTGAATCCTCCTCGCCTCCTCTCGTTCCCTCTTGGGATCTTTCAGTGGTTCTAACTGCCCTGCAGAGTGCTCCCTTGAGCCTCTGCAATCAGTGGAGCTTAAGTTGGCTTGGATATGTGCCCAAGCACTGCCCTTGGAGGAGGCAGACCCAGCCCTGGCACTGCTCAATTCAGTAAGCGCTCCCTGTGCCTACGTAGACAGAATGCAGTGTTTCAGGACCTCAGACCAGCTCTTTGTCTGTTCTGGTGGGAAGCTGAAGGGAAAGGCTTTCTCCAAGCATAGGTTGTCTCATGGGATAGTGGACGCCATTGCTTGGCTTACCAGCAGCAAGGTCGACCGTGCCCCCTTGGTGTGCTAACCCTTTCACACGTAAGTTTAAAATCTGACCCCCTAACTGACCCCCTTGGTGTGTTAACCCTTTCACACGTAAGTTTAAAATCTGACCCCCTAACTGACCCCCCAGCATAAGTTTCTCAAGGCGACCGTTATTTAGAACTTGTCACTTTAATGTTTTCATGGTGACGCATCATTGCTTGTCACGTGACACTGCGCAACCACAACACAGCACTGAATGAATGATGATCTGCTTTTATGTCATTTTTCCTTTTTTATTAAAAATATTCACAAATGTATTAGCTATAGCATGAAACACTGATATTCCGATTGTCAAATATGTGCAAGTGGATGTGTTTTGTTGTTTAAACACCTTTATAATGACCGCGTTAGTTGAGCTGTATGCGCGATGGGCGGCGCCATGTTAGTTTGTTTCATAGTTCAAATGATCGGATCTGTTGGATTTACAACACGTCAATTCCTCCACTTCTCACGAAATACATGAAAGTGAGTGGCCAGTGAACTGGGAGAAGAATAGGGTAAAATGTAAAGCTACTTACACAATGTGTATCTGATATGAATAAAACGTGTCGTCTTATTATAATGGAAAGGATTATTATTGCCACTTCCATAGACATCAGTGTGTATTTTACAAACTCAAAATCATTGTTTTGCTAGTACTTATGTGTATTTATACATAAATAAACATTATGTGGTTGAAAACACTCAATAGTTGTGATATATGACAGTACTGAGTGCGTCCGTCTCTGGCTCAGCGCCAGCCAATGCGCGGAAGCACGTTTGAATTTAGCAGTTGATCACGTGATGCACTGACCGTTCTAATCAAACCGGTGTGATCGTACGTGCGAAAGGGTTAACCACACTTCTTATTTCACTAATTTAATGCCCTTATTTATTTTGCAAAAAAGGGCCATAAGAAAAATTAATGAAGTTGCTCCAAGAGAACATACTACAGGACTGTTTCTGGAGTCAGGACTACTCAAATTGAAGGATTTGGTTGCTTTACAAACTTTATTAGTTGTTCATAAAGCAAAACACTGCCTGTTACCGCATGGACTGCAAACCCTTTTTACTGTAAATAGTGAGACAAGCAGAAGAAATAATGACTTTAAACAACCTTTTGCTGGAAATACCCTCAAACAAATCTGTGTTTCAGTTTCTGGTGTGAAAAGATGGAATTTTCTAGAAAATGATCTAAAATGTTGTTCAAACATTCTACAATTGAAATACAAGTATAAACAGAGGATACCTAATTTATATAAAGATGAATGTGAAAATTGATAAAATTATAACAACAATGATGGTCTCGTTGTTGTTTTTGTTGCTAGAGTTGTCATCATTACATCATTGTTGTTTTTGTTTGTTTAGTGTTGTGTAAGTATAAATAAAAAATAAAATTAAAAAAAATAAAAAAGAGAAGAAAAAAAAAATGTTATCTTTTGTCATGTCGGTGAGGCCATCTAATTTGTTTTTTTTTTTTTATTATAAGAATGGGGTAGGAGTTTATAAGATTTTTTTTTCTTCATCCTACTCCTGTTCTTCTTGTCATGGAATGTACTTTTGTTGTGTTTGTTGGATTTGTTAAATTGCTGTTGTGGCATTTCGTGTTGCATTACCATGAAAAGAGAATAAATAAATGAAATGAAATGAAATTGCCAGGTTTTCATGTTAAAAATGTTCACCACTTGGGAACATCCACTCAAATCAAAAAAAAATATTTAAAATCCACTGCCATGTTCACTTATTTGGATATTGTTATAACGAAAAGGTAACTAATGATCTTCATCTTTACAAATTGTGTTTAGTATTGTATCTAGCATATTAAGAGGTGTCAGAAATGGGGTAGGTGTCAGTAACAGGGGTGAGAGGTGTCAGTAACAGGAATGACCAATTAATGATTCATGCTGAATATTACTTTCAAAAAGGTCAAATGGCTCAAATACATTTCACATCATGTAGTTGGACAACTGGTTATACTGATAAAATATTGGCCCATTTCCTGATGTGGTAACCGACAAGGTTAGCCGCCCAATTCATTGGACATAGCTATGACATACCTTGTGTTTCTGCTTTTGACTTGAACCTGACCAATGTATTTAGTCCTTGCACAAAAATAAACTCTCTAGAAAATGTGGCCTACAATGGTCAGCAAAATCTGTCAACACAGTGGGCAACTAGGCATTGATTTTCATGTACTGACAAAGGAATATAGGTCAATAAATATCGATTAAAAACGATATTACATGACGTCTTTTTGTGAAATATTATTATTTTATTTATTGAGGTCAATTGAGTCCACCAGTTTGAGAACAACCGCCTTAAAAGCGACAGCAATGGAAAGCAAAATATCTATACAGATAAATGAAGCTCTAGCATAAGTTCTGCCAGGAAGACTCAATTGTTACGTCACTCATTACCTTCTCATCTGTCCAATCGTGTTCTAATACTGTGGTATATAAGATAGGGACTGACCCATGTCTGAGTTCGCAGATGCTGACGCTTCCATTTACCTCCATCCTCCCCACCAGCAACGAGATGGTCCCTTTCCCTGCATACCGCCCACCACCACCAGGATGGTCCCTTCCCGTACCTCACAGGGGGTCGGCTGCGCCCCTGCCTTCGTCTTCAGGCAGGAAATGCAGAGTCCGTACTCTCAGATTGCGAGCTACGGACGGGGTCTACGCCAAAGAACTTTATCATATATTGCTTGCTGGGCTGTTAATAATTGGTTAATTGTTACAGTATTATTCTCCCGAGTCTTTCTGGTAGAACTACAGTTGACAGCAGATCTAGTAATTGATGCGTGATTATGTGCACCAAAATCAATAACAAAAAAAAAAAATCTTTGTGTACAGGGTGACAAGCATTTGTCTTGTAAAATGTGCTAGATTTAATATATGAAGTGCCAGCACTTCATGAGCCCACGATGGGCCCCAATGTGAATCCAAATTAAGCATGCAGAAATTTACATGAGCAAGCAGTAAATAAATGCACTCTTTTGAAGCCAGGAAAAAAATACCAAATATATGTATTGAATGATACTTGAATGATTAGTCTGATATTCATTCTACATTGGGCATTAGGTATGTTTCCAGATTGCTTTAGACTATTCACAGAGCAAACAAAAATGTTAATATACTGGACTAGAGAAATGATTGAACATCCCTGATGTTCTAAAGCTACTGGCAATAAAGGAGACCCTGAAAATGGCAGAAAGTAAGTGAGCTGTTTCCATAACTAGAGCAGCATTTCTATATTCCACTGGGATGAAGGAATTCGTGAAAATATCATCCTCCCTAAGCAGCTCCGTTCTTCAAAGAACTATGGCTCATTGAAAATGCCTTGAGGGGCGAGTTCCTCGATTTTAATTCAGGCGAGTTCCACAAAATTTTAGATATTCTATTACATCAGCCAGTACTCTGGTACAACTTTAGTAAAGACCACGGAATTTCAATATGGGGTCCAAGGGGGATGCTAATGGGTCTTTGGAAAATCTGAAAATAAAGACTCTACAAAATGTATATTAACAGTAATAAATGATAACCAAATCATAGTTTTTTAAGAGAAAAACTGAGAAATGTACTTTTACAGTGCAAAACACAAAACACAATGCCAAAGGATACAATGTGAAACAGTGTAGTGTCCAGGCATAACAACTAGGCCTAGTTGTCTTGCATAAGATAACTAATCATAAACTAAGCTGAAAAAAAATTTTTTTGGTTGCCCACATTAAATAGTATTCTTGCGCTTCATACATGTGACCAAACTGAACCTGTGAAATCTGTGTTGGCTTTCACGCACAATTTCCAAACGCCTGGATTCCTATTGATATAGATTTTGCAGTGAAAACCCGCAGAACAAGGCGATAGAATCAGAATACAGTGCTGCAGGGAATGGCGCATTTTTGTAGGCCAAAACTGGGAAATTAGTAGCACTTCCGGTTCCATAGTCCTCAATGGGTTTTTAAAATGGGTTTTTGGTTAAATGCCTGAAATAAGGTCTGTGGATAATACACGTTCAAGATTTCCCTTTCAAGGGAACTCGAGCTGCGTCAAGCTGTGGGAACGCCCCTTCGTTGTGCGTCCTGAAGCACGTATGGAATCAGCCCAATGGAGAGATGGAACGTCATAGGCGGGTGACGTCATCGACCAGGAAACTATAAAGCACCCCATAAACACAAGCGCAATAGCTTCTGTGCCTTCAGTCGCGCTATATGTGAATCTGTCCCTGTGTGAATATTGTCTGTCCTTACATACTCTGCACCACACAAACAATTTATATATATATATATATATATATATATATATATATATATATATATATATATATATATATATTAAGAGAGATATGGCGAACAAACAGCAGTTTAGGGAGTGTGTCCCTCCCTGCTCGCGTTATTTAACGAGTGGGGATACACACGTTCTTTGTGTTGTTTGTTTGGGAGTGTAGCATGCCCAGTCAGCTCTCGAGGGAGCTGATTGTGAGCATTGCGAGCATCTGCCATTAAGGACGCTCCGCTCCCGCCGGGCGCTCTTTGAGTAGAGCGGTTCGGTGCGCGCTCCCTGCGGTTCGGGTCCCGCTCTTGCCGAGGCAGAGCGACGACGCGCATCGTGGGGATCGCATATGGATCTCTCAGCGGGGTTAGAGACGGGCTCTGCCTTATCTCTCCCTTCACCTGTGAGATCCAGTGCCTCAGTCCCGTATTCGGAAGCACGCGCTGCGGTTTCTTCCGCTCGGGCTGAGGCACCAGTGTTGCTTCTATCCAGTTCTGAGGAGCTGGATGTTGCTAGTATATATGAGGGAGATGTGGAGGATTCGCCACCTTACACTCCCGAAAGCGATGAGCTAGTGGCGGTATTAACAAGAGCTGTAGAAAAACTCAGCATTGTATGGCCAGTGACTAGACAGGAGTCTGTTTCTAAATTAAAATTAGATGAGAGATTTTCGCCGTCACGAGTGCAACCTCCACGCCGGTGCGTGCCGTCTTTTTCTTTCCCGATCTCCACACTGAGGTGTCGAAATCGTGGGAAAAACCGGTGTCATATAGAGAAAATGTTTAGTCCCCAGACTTCAACATATTCCAATATTGTGGGGGATAATTCATATGGTTGTTCGGCTATGCCTCGCGTGGTAGAGACGCTTGCGAGTTTTCTCTCCCTCGAGGCTGCGTCATCTGTTAAGGCACCGGCATTACCCACCAAGCCTAGAAAGCTTAGGAATATTTCGTTTTTTGTGGGTAAAGCGTATTCGGCAGCAGGTCATGTCTGCATACTATGTCTATTATGAAAAAAAAAAAAAAACGGGCATACCAGGCTGACCTGCTGAGGGACGTGAGTGAGAGTGAGGAGGTCAGTGCTGACGTGGTTCGCGAACTGCGTCAGGCGGCTGATTTTTCCCTGCGTGGCCGTAGAAAGACATCTGTGGTTAAATCAGACAAATATAAAAGGGAAAGGAAAAGCTTTCCTTTTAGACACTCCTCTCTCCCCCCTGGGTTTATTTGGCGATGCTGTAAATTCTGTCATCGATAAATTCCAGGAGAAGGAAAAGCAAACAACAGCTTTTAACAAATTTCTCCCTTTTAAAAATTCATGTCCCTGGGACTGCTGGGCGGGAGCAGCCCCGGCCGTCTGCGAGCTCATCACATAGGCGCTGAAGCAGAGTGTCGCGTCTCGTGCTCCCCCTGCTGGACAGTGGGCTCAGCCGCGGCACTCTCAGCCGAAATCTCCCAGTAATAGAACTGATCTGAGGACAGTTATATTAGCTAAGAAGGCTTCGGCTAAGAAGAAGTCCTGGCGCCACGGCGCGCAGGACACTGAGGGTGGTTCCCACCGAGGCGGAAAGGTGTTCACCTCTTTCTACGGTGCCCATTCCTCCTCGGTGCCCTCAGGGGCCCGTTCTGCCAACCCCGCCTTAATGCCGGGGCGCAGACGGTCCCAGCGAGCGATTTCCCGAGGGACGCTCGCTCCCTCTGAGGAGGGTTTCAGAGCGGTTAAACCAGTTGTTCCCTGCCGGTGTGCCGTTACAGGGCGCTGCGTTTGCTGCTCAAGTTACACCAGAGGCCAGTCTCGAGAGACTGGTACCCTTAGTAGAATTTCTGGCAGAGGGGAAAAGCCTTCCAAAAATATCTCATTGGGTCCTGCAGACAATAGAAAAGGATTATGCTATCCAATTCAGGTGTCGTCCACCAAGATTCAGAGGGGTTCTGCCTACAGTGGTGGGCCCCGAGCAGGCTCTGGTTATGGAACAAAAGGTGAAAGCACTCCTTCAAAAGGAGGCTATAGAACGGGTTCCTCCTCCCAGTATGGAGTCAGGCTATTACAGCCGATATTTCATCGTTCCAAAGTAGGATGGGGGGTTGCGTCCAATTTTAGACCTGCGCCTATTGAATCGCTCGGTAGGGAAGCCAAAATTCAAGTTGCTCTCTATCAAGCAGATCGTGTCACAAATCAGATCCGAGGACTGGTCTGTCACGATAGATCGAAGGGACGCGTACTTCCACATTTCCATCCTTCCACAACACAGGAAGTTCCTGAGGTTCGCCTTCGGGGGCGAGGTGTACCAGCACAGGGTTCTTCCGTTTGGCCTAGCTTTATCTCCCCGCACTTTCACGATGGTGGTTCGGCATCGAGATGTCGTTCTCGTTCATATCAGGAAGTTGGGGTTGAGGCTGAACGCAAAGAAATGTGTATTATCTCCTTCTCAGAAGACCACTTTTCTGGGTGTCGTTTGGGTTTCGATGCAGGCGCGACTCGCTCCGACCCGCATCGCTTCGATTCTCTCAGCTGTGAAACAAGTAAAGCTAGGCCAGCTACTTACTGTAAAACAGTTTTAGAGACTGTCGGGTCTGATGGCAGCAGCGTCCAACGTTATACCTTGCGGCCTGTTGTACATGAGACCGCTACAGTGGTGGTTCAGGACCAAGGGATTCTCCCCGAGGGGAAATCCGCTCCGCACGGTCAAAGTCACGCGGCGCTGCCTTCGTGCTCTGGTCATGTGGAAAGAAACTTGGTTCCTATTCAAAGGTCCTGTGCTGGGTCGCGTGGCGCTAATGGCGGATGCTTCCCTCACAGGCTGGGGGGCGGTCACGAGTGGTCGTCCAGCCCAAGGTCTGTCTCAGGACCATCATCTATCATGGCTTATAAATTGTCTAGAGATGTTGGCGGTGTTCCAGGCTCTGAAACACTTCCTAGCAGACCTGAGAGGTCATCATGTGTTAGTTCAGTCAGGCAACACGTCGGTGGTCTCTTATATAAATCATCAGGGGAGCCTGCGGTTTCGCCGGCTTTACAAGTTGGCCCGTCAGATCCTCCTGTGGTCCCAAGGGAGGTTACTATCTCTGAGAGCAATGTATCTTCCTGGGTATTTGAATGTGGTAGCAGACTCCCTGTCGAGGCAGGGGCCGAGGCCGGGGGGTTGGAGTCTCCACCCCGAGGTGGTGGAGCTCCTTTGGTGAGTTTCGGTCGCGCCGAGGTGGACCTATTCACTTCCAAGGTGACCACACACTGTCATCTGTGGTTTTCCATCAGCCATCCAGCCCCTCTGAGGTTGGACGCTATGGGGCAGCCGTGGCCGAGGTCACGTCTGTTCACCTTTCCCCCGATTGCTCTGCTACCTGGAGTTCTGGAGAGGGTTCGCCGGGACGGGGTCAGCCTATTACTAGTAGCCCCGTTCTGGCCGGCCCGAGTATGGTTTGCGGACCTGATTTCTCTCCTGGACGGTTCTCCTTTGGAGCTCCCGGTCAGGAGGGATCTACTCTCTCAGGCGGGCAGCATGATATTTCACCCCCGCCCAGTACTGTGGGCTTGGCCTCCGAGGGGGCCCAGCTCATGAACTCTGGTCTCTCAACCGAGGTTGTTGAGACCATTCTTCACTCCAGAGCTCCATCCGCGAGGAAGCTTTATGCCTTGAAGTGAAAACTTTTCACTTCTTGGTGTGGAGAACACCTGCAGGACCCGGTTAACGGCCCAGTGGGTGCAGTGCTGGAATTCCTGCAGGAGCGCTTCTCCACAGGGCTATCCCCCTCCACACTAAAGGTGTATGTGGCGGCACTGGCTGCTCACCACGTCCCTTTCCGTGGAGTTTCTCTGGGGAGACACCCGCTTATAACTCGTTTCCTTCGTGGCACATTGAGGCTGAGGCCAGCAGTTCGTACGAGGGTGCCGGCCTGGGATCTGGCCATCGTATTAGAAGGTCTTTCCCAAGCTCCTCTTGAACCTATCGAAGAAGTTCCTGAGAAGTTTCTCACGTTTAAGACTATCTTTCTTCTTGCTATCTCCTCACTAAAGAGAATCGGTGATTTGCAGGCTCTGTCGGTTTCACCCTTGTGCCTGGAATTTTCGCCTGGCATGGTTAAGGCTTTTTTGCGTCCTAGACCAGGTTACGTTCCCTAGGTCCCTACTGATGTTGTTAGACCTACAGTTCTGCAGGCCTTCTGTCCTCCTCCATTTCTGTCGTCTGGCCAGGAGAAACTTAATTTACTCTGCCCTGTTAGGGTGTTAGACGCCTATATCCACAGAACTGCCCTGTGGAGGAAGTCAGAACAACTATTTGCGTGTTTTGGGCCACCCAAGAAGGGGTGTCCCGTGTCTAAACAGAGAATAAGCAAGTGTGTGGTCGAGGCTATCTCACTTGCCTATGAGTCGGCTGGTCAGCCTTCACCTTGGCTGTACGAGCCCACTCTATCAGGAGTATGGCGGCTTCTAAAGCCTTATTGTCAGGAGTTTCCCTCAGTGACGTTTGTGATGCGGCTGGATGGTCTTCACCGCATACTTTCATTAGGATCTATGACCTAGACTTAATTCCTTCCCCTGGGGCACAGGTGCTCTCGCCCTCTGTGCGCTAGTTCTCACATGGCGGTCACTTGGTCCTATGGCTACGTGGGTATTAGCGTTCCCACAGCTTGACGCAGCTCGAGTTCCCTTGAAAGGGAACGTCTCGGTTACGTATGTAACCTTAGTTCCCTGATAGGGAACGAGACGCTGCGTCATTCCACCATACTCCCGGCATTCCCGCTAGCGCTTCCTTCAGGCCTATCAGAAGCTATTGCGCTTGTGTTTATGGGGTGCTTTATAGTTTCCTGGTCGATGACGTCACCCGCCTATGACGTTCCATCTCTCCATTGGGCTGATTCCATACGTGCTTCAGGACGCACAACGCAGGGGCGTTCCCACAGCTTGACGCAGCGTCTCGTTCCCTATCAGGGAACTAAGGTTACATACGTAACCGAGACAATTTCCTTGTTTTATTCTATGACATAAAATACATCAGTAATACCCCTTGTGAATTTTTTTTTGAGCTTTTACCTGTTTTGAAAAAGGTGGTTGCTGACACGTGGCTAAATGGAGTTGTCAGGGTTAAATGTTATCAGAAGAACAGGTAAACTCAGCTACACACAAATTCACTTTCATAGTCTTGTTGTGTTTATAATCACACGCGTTCATTCTATTCTAATTCAAACTTTCAGGGAAAATGTTTTTTAAATAAAGACTGAAGAAGTTGTGGAAAGCTTAATGGTCATGTGGCCCTGTATCCCGTTTATTGCCTAGCTTTTTCTGGTGATTGTAGGCTCCAAAATTCATAGATTATGATCATGATTAACAAAGTGTGTAAGAAACAAACGTTTGTTGATCACTTTTTTTTTTTTTTCGCAATAGCTAATCTAAAAGTCAATGGAAAAATCCTAATGGGTCGAGGGAAACATGGTGATGCTAACTTCCGGTGCTGATGCTACAAAAATACATCATCATCATCATCATTAGAATTAATTAATTAAAATTAGACAACCTTTTCTACAACTCTGCCGATTGATCGTAACAATGATTTTACCTGTGAAGAACAAGAAAGAAAGCAAGCTCAGCAACCATCAAGCGCGATTCTCAGCTCCCTCCAGTGGTGAGAAGCCAATATGTTCACCGTTATCTTGCTTCTTTTTCTGGCCATTTATTTTACTCTATCTATTTTTTAGGACCTTTGGCTTTGTAAGCCGTTGTTGGCAGATGAGAAATCATAAACTTTTCTCAGAACTCTATTTATTTTGCTAATTAGTGCTGTCACTTGCAACACATTTAACCATGGGTTTATAAAGAAATTGAATACCCAGGATTATTTACTGGTGATAAAAAGTTATGTAAAACCAAGCTGTGTACATGTAAAAAGAGAGATCAAAAGATGCGTGAGAGGACACAGCTTCTGTGACTGAAGTGTATAATGTTTGTAATTTTATCTTTTACCAGCAGTGTGCAGGATTGCAAAAGAAACATTATCACTGTCTGTTCAGTATCAATATACTGTATGTGCAAAAATGTATCAAACAGCAAGTTCAAGAGTGAAAAAGGAAGCATAACACAGTTTGAAGGTGTTTTAATGTCAAAATCAAACTTTTACATGTCACATACCAAACTTTCAAACCATTCCAACCCCATTTGATTTGTTATTTTTAATAACAAACGCAATGAACGCATTAATTCCAGGAAAGAGAGAGAGAGAGCTTCAAAAACTCCTCTTTCACATAGCATAAAAACAGAGAAATAATAATAATAATAATAATAAAAAAAAACATTTTCCTCACAGGTGCAGGATTAAAGACAGTCAACATGCCTTTCAGGTTAAAGTTCAGTGGTCATTTCTCTACAGGGTAACAGTAAAATGGCAGATGTTCTGCAAGTACATGAGTTCAGTGTTTATCTCATAAAAAAGTTAAAGTGAATGTTATGCTTTAGACAAAGTTATTTTGCCCTTCCCATCCCTCCCTGTTTTGCAGTAAGTGAGCTGAACTGTTAGGTAAACGTGCAGTAAAAAAAGAAGAAAAGACACGGTTTCATATACATAGTCCGTTATGCACCCCATACTGTACACTACTTACAGACTGCTGTATAACAGCATATTTAGCCTATAAACCTGGCAAAGGAAACATGCCATCTTTAGAGACAGATTCCCTCTTCTGAAGTCCTCCGGTTTCACAAACCCTGTGTAGGCCAGTTCAACACTTTCCTCTCATCCAGGCACTGAACCACAGGTTCTGGGCTAGTCTTTTTTTCCGGTGAGTTTGTGCACCAGTGCTTCCAGTAAAACCAGAAAAACTGGACAGATTTTGGCATAGATGGACTGGAGTCCACCAGTCCCGCTCCAGACCCAAGGCTGTTCCGTGAAGTGAAAGGGATGAGTCTGCGATTCTCGCCGTGGGAAGCCAGGAAACACACACACTTCGAGAACCGTCGCCAGGTGCGGTGTGTCTGAAAAAGGGATAGGGCGAGAAAACAGGCTCCCCAAATGTATGGCCTTGTGAGGACAAATCGGAGCGCAGACTAAAGCCGAGGACACACACTGAATCTCAAGTTTCCTGAGAGTTGGGGAAATACATGTCAATTTGTTCTTATCAATCAGATTGTACTTACAACGCATAACAAGAGCTAAAAAATGCCATTTCTAAACTCAATTTGAAAATTCCAGAGGCTTGATGAGATGCCAATTGTGGCGAAGACCTGGACGAGGCTGATTAACAAAGACTCATTTGATTCGTTTGAACTGTAATACAGGTATTTGAACAACTACATTGTGTGTGTCATTTCAGGCTAAATTAAAGATCTAGCTCTCCTCTGCGACTTTTGCGCACCGACCTCACTTTACATTCACACACACTCAAACACGCTCCTCCTAACGAGGCCATGTCCTCAGAAAAACAACAAAATCTGATTCTTTCTTATTTAACAAAATAAGCATTAGCTTATCATCATGCAGTGTTGCCTTTAAAGAAATTTGGTTTACATATGAGCTCTACTTAAAAGGGATGAGATACAGTATTTGCTGTTTATAGGATAGTATAGATGTATCTAAACATTGTTTAATGCCCCTGTGTATGCACTTTACACAGATGATTAAGTTATTCAAATACACTTCAGTGTCTTATATACTAGTTGAAGATCAAGCAGGCAAAAATGCTACATCTACTTTCAAAAAACCGTTTCTTAAAAAAGCCTCAGGTATGCCAAACATGTCTGTTTATATCTGCACTAAATGGATATAGACATGTTTCTCCGTGTGTGCATGTTTTTGTGCTGTGCACATGTGTCGCATGATTTAATTGGCTGATTTAAACTCTGAGGTCTGATGGGATGATAATGTAACAGTCATTGTGAAAATATCCGAAAATTCTGAAGCACTAATGAGAACTGTAGTATATTCCCATATTTGTTAAAAAAAAAACAAGTAGCTTTACAAATTATAAAAATGGATGACCAGATTTTTTTTGTTCTCATTTTTCTCTAAAAGTCTGAGATGAAAGCATTTACATGACTAGTGTGACTAATTAAATAACTGTACCGGCTCAGCAACAGGAAACTACTTAGATTAAAATATGATTGGTTAGGATTTCCTTTTTCCTGATGCTACATGGTTTTATTTCCATAATGTGCCACAATCGCATCCATTTCTGTGGCCTGTAACCGGATTTTGTCCATCAATCCCCACATCGCCCCCTGTCTGCGGGAGCCCTAACATGCAATTGTTTGCCATTGACAAAGTCCGAGCAAGTTTATGAAAGAATAAACGACGATTCACTTTTTTTCTCCTCGACTTTGATATTTTGCATTCAGAGAAATGAATTGATGATGGGTTTTTTTTGGCAAGGAGAAGATGCCTGTTTTGAACAGGTATCCACTAGTCTCTTAATGATCCTCCTGCTCCGATGCCATGAAGTTGCTCAGGCTGGTCCCGTGGTGTGAGGGGTTGGCTGGAGCTCACAGGTACACTTCCCTGCGAGACAGAGTGAGGCACGAGCTGGTCTTATAGTCGCCCCCCGTCCTCGTAAGGGGTATGACCTCTGGGGTGTGTGAGTCTTCTTCTTCTAGACGACGGCCAAAGCCGGCGCTGCTGAACGTGTCGTAGGACGCCGAGGTCATTTTACGATTCAGGAGATTACGGTTGTGGTCGCCCATGTTCCTGTTCCGGTTCCGGCGGCTGAGAGTTCCCAGTGGATCTCCATTTGCAAGCGAATCCCGGACCTCCTCGCTTCCTCCGCTGCTTTTATCCGTACCCCCATCTCCGTCTTCCTCTCGGTCGCTGTCGTCCTCCGTGTTGTTGTTGTTATCGCCGGGCAAGGCGAAGGTGGAGAGTTGGGGTGTTTCCATGCGTCTTCGTGGTGACGGTTGCACGGGCATCCAGCAGGTGTCAGAGTGACCAAACTCATCACACTCTCGCGTGCACTTTCCTGTCAGAGCCACGTCAGGGAGCTGCCTGGGGTCTGAGGAACAGAGACAGAGGCTGTTTTAGGAAATCCTGTCAGGGAACTGTCTCAACTGGAATATGTGCAGGTCATAGTTCAACATTTTTTGTTCAGACTGTCAAGTTTTAGACACTCGTGATGTCCCTGGAGAATGAATGAATGTCTATCTACAGTGGCGTCCTAGGTCTGGGACCATGTTCATGTCAGGTTGAGTACTGCTGTAAATTACTGCAAATAAATGCAAAGGAGGACAAACCAAACCAAAATGAGAACAAACCAAATAGTAAGAAAATGTTAAAAATGTTAATCTTTCAATTGCTAAGAACATAATTTGTAATGGTAACAATATGGTATAGAATTAGAAGAAAAAACGGTCTTTTGAACTGTCTTAATAATAATAATATCTTAGGTTGTTTCATATTTATTGCATTTTTTTGTGTCACGTGTGTTATCATGATGGATTTTTTAATATTTATGTGCAACGAAACTGTAAAAAACATAATACTCCTTTTTAGTTCAAAAACATTTTAGTTAAAACATACTTCATAATTATTAATAATATAATATAATATAATATAATAATATGTGCATGTGCTAATGTAATTAAAGTGAAAGTTCACCCAAAAATGAAATTTCTGTCATTATTAACAGCCTCATGTCATTCCAAACCTGTACGATTTAGATTCTTCTGTGGAGCATAAAAGAAGATATTTTGAGAAATGTCTCAGTGTGTTTTGTCCATGCAATTAAAGGTCAATGGTAACTGTTTGGTTACCAACATTCTTCAAAATATCTTCTTTTGAATTTTCATTTTTGGGATAACTATTCCTTTAAAGCGAAAGAAGAAGAAGAAGAAAAAAAAACAATGACATAGCCTACTTTGAAATTCTGAAAAGCATGTCATTTTTCACTTTGTGGTCTCAGACCTTTCCCACAGATGACTTTTTACCATTTTCCACATGCTCCTCCTCGCCTACGCTCCCTTCTGGTGTCGTCCTTTCATATCCGTCCTCAGGCAGTGGTAAAGATCCCAGTCTGGGTCCAGAGGAGCTCTTGCTGCTCGGGGTCTCAGAATCCTCCACCCCACTATCATAGCAGCCTTGATCCGGAGCTTGACTCACCACAGAAAATGTCACTCTTCTGAGGGGCTGTGGAGAGACACAGAGAGATATGGGATTAAAACATGATAGGTGACGGTAGGTATTATGTCAATAAGGATTATCTGTATAAGACATTTGATTGATCTGATTTCACAATGATCTCTCATTGAGACTCTGTGGATAAATAAATAAATAAACATGTATTCCGCATCATTATACTAAGCAATGGTACCTGCTTATCACAAAGATTGGAGGGCTCTTTTGACTTAATTAACCACAACACCCTGCATAGCAACACCCTGACAACCATCCAGCATTATATTAGTGTTATTTATTTACTATTATAGGTGTTATTCATATTTTTAATTTGCTTTTAGTTTTTTATTTTCAGTTTTCATTTTAGTCGAATTTGTAGTTGCTTTTATCAATTTTAATTATTACTATTTTGATTTATTTCAGTTTTATTTTTATTTATTTCCAGTTAGAAATTGTAGTGCTTCAACTTCAGTTATTTCAGTTAAGGCCCAGATATACTTCAAGCGAAACTGAAGGATAAACTGGTGTGACGTCATTCAGAACAAAATTAGGCCAAACTGTAGTTCCTTTGGAGTTCGCTTTGGGAGTTCGCTCTCGCTGGATAACACCTTCGAACTATCATTGGTCCACAGTGAATACATAATAGGTAGGTTTGTTCTGAGGCTCCATCTTTTTTGACATGGAAATCTTTGGTTCATTTCTTCCGATTCAGTCTATTGGGGTCAGAACATACTGGAGAGCTGCTTTATGGTAGAATTTGAAGTTGTAATTCTAATCGAAAGCAACACTGACACTGTTTTGTTATGTTTAATATTGTAAAGCTGCTTGCTATCTATTGTATTAAGTGCTATAAAAATAAGCGTGACGTGACGTGACTTGACTTGATTTTATTTCAGCTTTATTGCAGTTAACAAACTGTTTGTAATAGTTTTAGTTTTAGCTTTAGTTAATGATAATAACCCTGCAACATAGCATAATGGCGGCAAGTTTGACATGAGCAAGCACCACTCACATTTTCTTCAAAAAATGTAAAAATTTAGTTGCACATATAACAAGAAACAACACATTTTATTACACCCTGTGGAATACTTAATAGCATGTGTTTTATGGCCTCATCTATATGGGTATGACTCCATCTCCCCAACCTAATCTCACACCAGCAAATCAGCACATTCAAAGTCTCCAACAAAATCATAAAGTCCAGTTCAGGCTGTTTGAAACCGAAGGAAGAAAGTCTAGCCAAGCAAACGAGTCCCACATTGTCCCTTCTGCGTCTACTGGAGCAATGACTGACAGCTGTTAGGATAACTGCCTTATGAGAAGCACATTTATATGCTCCGGTGTCTGCCTTAATCAAGACAATGTGAAAAGAGAGAGAGAGAACGGGAGCGAGAGAGTGCGCTAAATGAACACCGTAATTAACTGACGGTTTCATTTTTCACTGGAGGAAGTGGAATCGTAACGGAGAAGGGAGAGGGTGATGAATCAGTCTTTATGGGTGTCAGGTGTCAAATGTAGCAAGTGACAAATGAACATTAATAGAACACATCATCTGTTTTGTCTGCGAGCCGATGTCTGACATGGTCCTGACACTTGAGCGGTTTTGAGGGACAGCAAGTCTCATCCGGAAACAGAGTTTTTTTTTATTATTAACAAAAAAGACCACACATACTGTCTGCTTTTTATTATGTACAGTATTCTGCATGTTGTATCATTATAAAATAATTCTGTGTTGTATCGGGAGCATAATGCGTACTAATTTGATGGTAATGCTTACAGTCATTCCTAGAAGATCCTTGAATCTTTAATATCATCTTTGTACCTTTCTCCGTTGCACTCTTTTCTCTGTGTGCATCTCCGGAGGCACATAAAGAGACGTGCGCACACACCCTTTACTCAGCTTTATGTTGAGCCAATCAATGCAGTGCCCTTGACCCTTGCTGGAAGTCTCAGTGGAACGCTGTTTTATTGACCCATAATCTCCACCCTCGTTTACTAACTCCACTCCTCACTTTTCTCGGAATGCCTTTCAATTAAGAAGGGGATCTCCTAGGGTCTAACTCAGACATTGAGCGCAGCTCTCCTGTACAACTAGAGAGAGAAACATTGTGCAGTTACAGCTGCATTGTATAAGTGGTTTCTCAATTGGTGCATAGCGACCCAGAAATGGGTTGTAGGTCTTTTCTGATAATAAACAGCAGGGGAAAACAATGCTGCATGGAAATCATAAAATGTAACTGACCACTGAATCATATACAGTAAGAATAGCATAATAAACAGCATTGTGAACTTTTACTGATGACGTCAACATTTACTATGCTTTTGGCAGACGCTTTTGTCCAATGTGACTTTCATTGCATTCAAGTTACATTTACTCAGCTAATAATTTGTTATATTTTTAACAATAATAGTGCCTTAAGATTTATTATTATTATTATTTTTACAATTCCTTTCATTTACTGGCAAAAAAAAAAAAAATGTTTACTGGTTAAATTACAACATGGAGCAAAAAAAGTGTAATGTGTGATATTCAATAAAAAACTGTTTTAATAAAGTGTTTTATTTTATTGTTATTATTTTTTTGAGAAGTACATTGCACTCGACAATATAATAACATGTATAATGGTAATATATTTCTATCATAATATTTTTAAGTTTAACCAAACCTTTATTTTGGAGGGTTGTAGCAAAGATATTTGAGTTTCTGAGACGCCATCTCACCATAAATGTCCTGCATGCTTCAGTATGTGTTGTAGATGAAACTGCGCCATTCATTCACACAAAGACATGCAGAACATGCAGACTTCATATTTTTTTGTGGTTTCATATTCATGCACACTAGTCCATTCGATCTTTCCATCTTTATGACTGTATTCAACGACACTGTCTGTGTTTTCCACATCAGGGAAATCATAGCAACCTACCGTAGCGTTGCTTGCACTGTGCTGTGCTGTTCGAGACCAGGAACGCATGTCAAGGCCACAATTCCAATCAAACTCTACTAGTACATTATGTTGGCCCACATCCATGTTAATTCAGTGAAACCAGTTGCTTTCTATTAAAACTGTACACGGTTGACTCATTTAACTGTGTGAGGGTGGGTCTAGAGGCTCAATAACATGGGTGGGAATATAAGCCGGTTTGCTGCATTGTCTTATCGACACAGCGGAACCAATCAGATTACGGCGGATTTTATTTTGAATTGCCAAGCACTGCTGGCTTATGTGCCACTGTATACTGATTACCCAAGCCCACATTTACACTAATGGCTGCATTTGATTTGTTTGATGAAGATTAAATAAGTTCATATTTAAGAATGATATCTGCACTTAAACCAATAGCTAAAGAACATAGCTCATAAAGAACATTTCAGAACATTGTAGAGCATCATTATTTCCACACAATTGCCTGAAGGGTTTCTACAAATTACCCACTGAATTGAGAATCACCTTCTCATTTTTGAGGTTTCATGAGTAATGCTATAGGTTGTTCTAAAAGCTCCACAGATTCAACTTTAGTTGCCTATTTGGCTGAGAAACCGTGTAATCAGCCCTATTATGAGTGTGAGAAAGTGACTAAACGTTTGTTTCAAGGTTTGACGCGGTTTCCTTGACAAATAACGAGCCATTGTTCTAAACTGTCATCATTACACAACGTTTTAGAGTGATTCTCACTGTCGTTATGCATTATCTATTTAGAAACACTTTCGATTAAAACTTTGCTAACCTGTGGGTGAAGGTCTCTTATAGGAAGGATAAAACAAATAATTAGATCTTTTTAATTTTAAAATTGTTGTTTCTCTTAAGTGAGTTTAAATGGTGAATAAATGGAGCCACTTAAGTCTCATGCTTCTCTGATTTTTCTTCTGAGAAAAAGACTACTGTAATCTTAAGTGTCAGAAAAGGACATTCAATATATTTCAATGAGAACATTTTTATTAAATTCTTCAAAGACCAAATAATCTGAGTGGTGCGATTTAATATTATGCAATATTAATTTTACAGTACTGTGTCAACAGTTTTCTCAATTATGTCTAATTTTATGTCTCTTTATGATGTAAAAACTACTGTTCAAAAGTTTGGGGCGAGTGAGATTTAAAAAGAATTTAATACTTTTATATTTTTACATTTAGCAAGGATGCATTAAATTGTTCAAAAGTGACACTAAAGACATTTATAATGTTAGAGATCCATTTCACATAAATTCTGATCTTTTGAACTATCTATTCAATGAATAATCCTAAAATAAAATAAAATAAGCAATGCTATATCAATAATTAGAAATGTTTATTTAGCACCAAATCAGCATATTCTAAATGACACTGAAGACTGCGTAATGGCTGCTGAAAATTCAGCTTTGCCATTACATTTTAAAATAAATTGTAATAATATTTATTACTGTTTTTATATTTCTGTATTTTTATCAAATAAATGCAGCCTTGCTGAGCGTATAATACTCTTTCAAAAGCATTAATTTTTTTTTTTTTTAAATCGCACTGACCCCAAACTTTTAGTGTACATCTGAAACAAAACTTATACACGAAAGAAGAATAAAGTGGAATTCCACTCTCTTCTGAGACACAAATGAGAAGCATTCAAGTAATAAAATGTTCCTTTGGGCTCTTTAATTTGCATATGTAATGCATATTCAGAAGCTGCACCTGTATATCATGTCAAACTGCTACCCATAAAAAATAGGTTTTACAGACTAATAATATGAGTTTCTATATTTGTATCACACATGCTATCCCATATTGTCGCAATATGATGGCATAACGTTTGCGTGGGAGACAGAAACTGAGAGCGCGTCAGTCACAGAGGTTGAGCTTTTGGCTTTGTGGTTGTTTGTGTTTGTGAGTGAAGAGTTTGGCTAAAGACACAGAGGTTTGGCTGTGTGGATGTGTGTGAAAAGCAGAGTCTGACTAAAGTCACAAAGGTTGGGCTTTTGGATGTTTGTGTGTGTGTGTGTGTGTGTGTGTGTGTGTGTGTGTGTGTGTTTGGGTCTTGGCTGGTGTCCAGTCAGTGCACCAGCAGCAGAAACAGAGCTGATAGAATATTAATGGACTTTGACGGCAAACATTAAAAACCAACCCTTTAATCTGACACAGGCCATTTCCTTTCCCTTTCCAGCATGACATCCAACTGTGTCTGTGTATGTTTACTGATGTGACTGTCTGTTAAACCAGGTGTGCATCACCGCCTGCCTGCCTTTGTGTGCGTGTGTGTGTGTGTGTCCACATCTACACTGGTGTGCATGCACATCTAACAATCTTGTTTGTGAGATATCAGACCCGAGTGTGTGTGTATGTGTGTCTGCTTTCCGCAGTCATCAACATAATTAGAGAGAAACACTCTTACCTGACGGCTCAAAGGAAATTAACGAGGCCTGATTAATTAGTGCTTAGCCTCTCCTCTGCGTTCCATGACTCTGCATATTGAAAGGGCATGCCGCATACAATGAATAATTCAGGCGAGTTGATTTGGATATGGATCTATAGTGTGTTCCAACTATAAGTACAATCAATTAGTGACATCACTCAAACAGCACAGAAGAGCCCCTCAAACCTCCGCCATTAACCGTGGAATCAGTTTTATTCACGATTAGTGTGTACAGACTGTCCTGTTAACGATTCCGCTTATTCCGTAAATGATTAATTAGCATTTTGGTCAGAATTATAATTTTTCTCTATCATTAATATTCTGCTCTCGTCTGTTCTGTTCCCAATCTGTAGAAAAGTCACAAATGTATTCTCTCTACGTTCTCTATTTTTCCTAGAGAGCAAAAGTTCTCTACAATATCTCAGAATGTGCTCGGATTTGCCCAGTTCAAAGTCTCTAATCAAAAAGCAAGGATTTCAATGCAAACTTAAACATTTTGAATCAAACTCTTAAAAGATTGAGACCTCCAAGGGATAGTTCAACCAAAAAATAAATCTCTGTAATATTCAAAGAGAACCAATGATATGATGCATGTTTACTCTTTGTGTTTTGTTCAGTGGTGTTTTTGAAGGATCTTTTTTTAGTGAATGAATCATTCTCGTTCACTTACATGTACTGACTCACTTCATTCAAAGAAGACTCTCCTTTATGAATCACATGGCCGCTTTACCTCCCCTCATAGACTGACTACTGAATGAGCCAATGGCATTCAAGTCATGAAAGCCAAGTGTGGGTTAGGAGCATATTATTGGAAATATGTCCAGTGATTGGCCCTAAAATGTTAATTGTGTTTGAAGATAACATACCATCTACACCAAACCCTACCCTGAAATTATCTGACAGTGCACAAAAGCAAACATGAAATAATAGGAAATGCATTCTGTTCAGTGAACAGAAGAAAGTCATATGGCTTCAGAACAACAAGATATTGAGAAAATTTTTTTTTTTTTTTTTTTTTTACAGAATTTCCTTTTGTCCTGAGCTGTGAAAGAGCAACCTCTGAGCATTAAAGTTTTATGAAATAGCAGCGTCTGCCCAAAAGCCATGCAGCAATACACCAAGCATTTACAAATGTGGGACTTAAAGGCGTTAAAGGAGGATGTAAAATTGCACACACACAGAGAGACACTTTCTCGTTGTTTGTTTGCTTTAGTTTAGTATTCACTCATATGCTTGTCCTGTGGAAAACAATTTTACCCGCGTGTGTGTAACAGCAGCAAACACTGACAGTTATTAATACAAGCAGGTGGCAAACTGACAAGCGTAAGTTTGTGTAGGACGGAGATAGACGGACATACACACACATCATTTACAATTTCCTGTACGTCTCCTGCTCAATGACATGAGAAGGATAAGCGAGTGTGTGCGCAGGACTCCCGTTTCTGCGGCGGAATAAAGGTCACGGAGATGCGTATGTGTTCTGCAATAGCGTGACAGATACTCCCGATGATCATCCTGCACCACGGCTCGCTCTGACTGCAGCATTTTACACTCACGCTCCCCTCTCACTTACTCATTCTTTCTGCTCTTTTCCTTTTCCCTTGTTTCTCCTCTTTATCCATAACTCTCATCCCTTTTTCTTCCCGCAATTCCCTTGCTGTTTGAACCTCTTTGGTTCATTCAGCCCACCTAGAATTCTCTCATCTCTCACTGTATATCTCTCATCCTCTCTCTCTTTTTCTCTTTCTCTTTCTTCCTCTCTTTCGGCTCCAGGTGATTTACAGGGCTGCTCAGCAGTATCTGAGTATCAGCACTGAGTCTGTGTGAGGAATAATAATCACCATGCAGTGAAAGAGGCACTGCAGAGAGAGAGAGATAGAGAGAGAGAGAGAGAGAGAGAGAGAGAGACAGACTAGGAGGGAGAGAGATAGAGAGAAAGAGAGAGGTGGAGGGTGTCGTGAGAAGAGCAGAGAGCAAACAGAGTTAAGAAGTGGTTGCGCTAGTATACACGCACACAAACACACAGAGATATACAAGCGTGGATTAGCACACATTAACTGTTGCAGAGGGGTCATCGACTGACTGCAACACAAAGTCAAAGAGGAAGACGGGCACTAGTGCCGCTTAGTGGCCGAAATTAAGCACTGTCAATTTCTCAGGCATGCTGTGAATGGAATGACATCAGTTTTTTTTACCTACACGTTCTTTAATTGTGGGTAATTATAGCCCATATACATATACATATACAGGTCTGCTATATATTTTGATTCGTATAAGTTTTATACCTTTTAAAATCTTATTTTTGACATTTTTATTGACAGAGTGGACAATAAATGATGAGGAGCAGAATAGAGGATAGGGACTAAGAAATTACATGAGCAGAATTCAAAATCTTGGATCCTTTTGGCTGACTATTAATTAAAGGGATAGTTCACCCAAAAATGAACATTCTGTCAGTATTTACTCCCCCTTATGTTGTTCCAACCCCGTAAGACCTTCGTTCATCTTCGGAACACGAATTTTTGATGAAATCTGAGAGCTGGATCACTCCTCCATAGGCTTCTAAGGGATTGACACTTGCCAGCCCCGAAAAGTTAATTAAATACATCGTTAATAGTCCAAATGACTACAGTGGCTCAATCTTAAGTTTATCAAGCGACGAGCATACTTTTTTTGCACAAAAAGCAAACAAAAATAACGACTTTATTTCAACTATTCATTTCCTTCTCTATGGGCCTCTAGTCAGTTAACTTAGTGTGATTGCGTAGAGCTACGTCACACGTAGGCTCACTATTGGCCGACGCTGGTCACGTGGGTGATGCGTGTGACGTACAACACAGAAGCTTACGCTATTACACTAGTGAACTGACTCGAGGCCCACAGAGAAGGAAATGAATAGTTGAAATAAAGTCGTTATTTTTGGGGGGTTTTTGCGCACAAAAAGTATTCTCGTCGTTTGATAAACTTAAGATTGAGCCACTGTAGTCACTTGGACTATTTTAACTATGTCTTTAATAACTTTTCGGGGAACAAGTGTCAATCCCTTAAGAAGCCTATGGAGGAGTGATCCAGCTCTCAGATTTAATCAAAAATATCTTAATTCGTGTTCCGAAGATGAACGAAAATCTTACGGGGTTGGAACAACATGAGGGTGAGTAAATACTGACAGAATTTTCATTTTTGGGTGAACTATCCCTTTAAAGAGTTTCAAAATTCAAAATCTGCCATGATGTCAGCATAATATTGGCATACTCAGTTAGTCTTTTGTAAGGGGCATTCACACTGACAGCGATTTAGAAATTATTTGTAATTATTTAAAAGTTGACCAACATCTAAATAATAATAATAATAATATACGTATAATGTTGTTGTTTATTTGAAAATTAAATTATTACTAAAGGATAAAACAGCCCTAGTGAAAAATAAATATATATATTTTTTTAATGCTAAATATACATTTACATATGTATGTACATAATATAAATACCTAAATTGGTAGGGTAACTAAATTGGTATAGGCCTACGTCAAGTCTGCTAAATTGGAACAACTAGTTTTTTTAATGCACTTCAGTTTCTATAAATAGTGCTGAGGTCCAAATAAATATAAATATAAATATATATTTATATATATATATATATATATATATATATATATATATATATATATATATATATATATATTTGATTGTGCTAAAATGGAATACCTTGCATTTAAAGACTGATATTATCATACTTTCCTTACTTATAGCGATATTGAACACATTTTCGGCTTAATATTAAGAAATATGCATTGTGCAATAAAGAAGTCATCCACATAAAGTTTACTATATTATAATATTTATATCAGTAAGTATCAAGCGATATGTCAGTAAATATGTTAATGATTTGTAGTATACTTACTGACATAAATGTATTTAAAATTTTGGTATAGGTTTTGTTTCACTAGTACAAAAGTTTGGGTCAGTAAGATTTTTTTGAAAGAAAGTAATATTTTTATTCAGCAAGAAAGCATTAAATTGATCAAAGGTGAAAAAAAACATTTATAGAAGATTTCTATTTATTTTGAAATTTCTATTCAATAAAGAATCCTGAAAACAAATCATGGTTTCTAAATATTAAACCAAAATATTGAGAACCAAATCAGCATATTGGAATGATTTCAAACACTGAAGACTGGAGTAATAATGCTTAAAATTCAGCTTTGACATCACATGAATAAATTACCTTTTAAATATGAAATGTAGCTATTTGAAATATTTCACAATATGACTGTTTTTAATCAAATAAATGCAGACTTTTTTCCAAGTACTTTAATTAGTGATAAATAATAATAATCATATTCCTTGACCTTGCAGTGAGTTCTCATTATTATAATTAGTTTAATGAAGTCAGACATCTGACTCCAGTCAAAGTGCTACAGCTGAGTCAAAGTCAAACAAGTGTAAGCACATAATTCCTAGAGGAACCAAAGAGCATCGTCTGAAGCAAAGCTGTTTAACCAACCACAATCAGCGTTTGGGATGGATTAAGCTCCTGAGGGGAGGGCAAACTAATCCATTTGTGATTGGGCTTTGACTGAATAAAAGATAATGATTAGGTGCATGTCTGACAGATGTCTCTGTTTCTTCCTGGTTTGTTTCTCTGAAAACAAGGCTTACTTAATGAGGGTGTCCCGATGTTAGCAAGCATTGTATGTATGTGGAGGTGATATTTATGGCTTTCCCCTCATCATCATCTCAGACTTTCACATAACAGTCTCCATTGTGCTTTACATAGTAAACAGGATGCTTCAGCTCAAGCTTTGCCTTCATTTGTGTGTGTGTGTGTGTGTGTGTGTGTGTGTGTGTGTGTGTGTGTTGTGAATTTCACATGTGTGTCTGGGTATATATGGTGAGACACTGAATTTTAATGAATACCCACTTGTGACGAAAAGATACACCCACACACACATGCACACACCGTCCCCTATTGTCCATTTTATACTGACCAGCAACCAAACAAAGCAGTTCTGTTACAGACGCAGAAAAATACACAATGAAGTGAATAAGGATGTCTTACAATGTGTGTATAATGAGCTGTATAAGTATGTCCTGTGCCGGGTGAGTTATTTTCACAAGAAGATGAGCTCATGCTATATACGACATTTTTAATCAGTTATGCTACATGCGGTTTTGCCATATAACAAAATGCACACACAATTTCCTGTCAGAAACCTGTCACTGAGATGACACGTGGCGAGATGAAAAATCCGAAATCATGCGATTTGGACAGTCTCTGAACGTGAAACAATAAATTCGCACACACCTACTCAGTGGCCCAGACAGTGAACACACCCCTTTGACACACAGAAATTTAAACCGAATGTCTCACGACATGCTGTGGTTGCTGTGACAATAACCTCAGTGTGTGTATGCGTGTGACACAGAGGGGTGTTATTAACACTACACACTACACTCATTCAGTCCGCCCCCCATTCTCAGTTCCTCTCAGACGTAATCGCTCATCTCTGTGAAGTCTTCATCATCTAGGTTCATCTCATGACGTCCACTGCGAGAATGGGCCCTTTCTGTGACCAAGGCATAATTAACATCTAGTGTCGGGAAGTAGCTAACTAAAAGTAGCAACACTGCAAAGTTAAGATCCATTTTTTTCAGACTGACAGTATTTCTGCTGTTTTCAAAACTGCTCGCAGATACAAGTGACTTTTCCCAACAAGTAGTGATTTAATGTACAAAACACTAAACAAATTGAGGTATTAATCAGACATTGTTGGATAAATATCTTCTTTCTCTGTATCTTTGGCATTTGGGAGACTGATTTTAGTGAACTGGGTTACCTGAACAATTTATTTATATGCATCCGTTCAATAAAATTATTCACATTTGTGTCAATGCAGTATCTTCGTTTGTCATACACAACAAATTATAATATTTATAGCAATAATTTCTCAAACAATATTTTGTTAGATGTCTTTGATATACTTTAAAAAAAAATGTTTTATGGAATTGATTCATTCCTGTCATTGCGCAGATGTCAGTTTGGCAACTTTTCATTTTCTAGCCATATATAAAATTACCTTATAATATTGTTTTTAATATTTTGTAAAGATAAAATAATATTTTGCTAAATGTCACTGTTGGTCACTATGTTTTTAATATAAATGATATTGTTTTCAAGCTTTATCCACGTAATTTAGTGCAACTAAATTAGTCAAATGCTGGTGCTCATTGTTTCGATAAAATAAAATGAAAAATAAATAAATAAAATAAAACCTAGGCTAAATATTTAAAAAAAGGTATTGTAGAGTAGCAAACTACTTTTCCAAAAGCATAACTTGACAAGCTACAGTTTCAAAGCAGTGTTCAGCTCTCTATTCCCTCTGCTGCTGTTGTTTTTTTTTCTCTCCATCTGTCGTTTTAGGCTATAAAATATTCAGATCATTAAATGCAAACATTAAATCACTCTGCACTTTAATAAAACCCAATCCAGAGTTATAACGACCAGCATAAACCATCATAAAGACACCTGACAATATAAACCACCTCTCTTTAAAGACCAGGTTGTTGTAAACATCAATTTCATGAGTTCAAATGTTCATCATATCCTTGAGTGTGATGAAGGATTTGCTGTCCACAATGAAGGGGCTTGAGTCCACCCCCACCTCCCAGACCCAGACGTATTTAATTATAAAAATTAAGGTGGAGTCTGGGTGGTAGAGAGATGCCAGACGAATTATCAAAGGAGTGAGATAAGCAGCTGTGTATATATCCTTCGTGGCATGATTAGCAGAATTAAATGAACATGCTCCTCCTGAACATCCGTTTGGAACTTGCTTATTATGTCTCAAGTATTTGTTATACTGTAAAAATATACAGTTGTCTGTATATTGTATATTTTTCATCATGTTCCTGGGAGAGAAAGTAAACAGATAACTTAAAATGATGAGGATATAATCGATACACGTCAGATTCGAACCGACATTTCTCACACGGAAACTAAACGTGTCAAACCACTAGCCTGCAGCTCAAACAAATGTTATGTGGAATATCATACTGTACACTTTATCAGATCCGATTATAACTGATGGCTCACAGCGCACAGAGGGAGAAAGCTGCCATGTTTTCTTATGAAACACAAAAACTGCCACAACCACTGTATTTTAAGGAATGGTGATATAAACTGAGATCAGGTCAGCGATAGTGGCCTGATGGAGACTGAATCTGATGCTACAAAAGGCTAAAAAGGTTAGTATCACTAACCTAAGAAGCTTAGAATAGAAAAGACAGTTTTTAGTGCTGCCTCTGGAAATACATAACACTGGAGAGGGAAAAAAAATCCATTTAGCAGTAATAAACAATTGTAGCCCACATAATGGGGACAAAATGTCCCCAAAAAAATGGCAATATCTGAAATCCTTGTCCTTGTGGGGACATTTTTGGTCTCCATGATGGAAACAGCTTTTTAGATGTTTTTTTTTTGTTTTTGTTTTTTAATGTAAAAATGCAGAAAGTTTTCTTTAGGGTTAGGGTTAGTGTTAGGGGGGTAGAATATACAGTTTGTACAGTATAAAAATCATTATGGAAAGGATCATCTATGGAAAGTCCCCATAAAACATGAAAACCCAACATTAAAAAAAAAAGGGAGAGAACATAATAGGGAATAGGAAACTAAAAGTATTTTTTAGATACTTAATTGCATGTTAATTGCCATTAAATGAAAATGCATTATACTTTAAATTCAAATTAAAAGCAATTAACTGAACGTAAATGTAAATTTCAAAATGTTGTTTGGTTATTTGATCATATCAATTCATCGGACATTTCCACTTTGTGTGAAATACTGTGAATGTGTCTCTCCTCACAAGCTGTTTCACTCGTCAGCAACCACACAAACGCATACTGCAACTGTGACATCTTAGCGGGAGTTGTCTGACCGTGTCGTGCGACTGAAGCCCCAGCACCAGCTTGAACGCGTTTATGTGTGTGCATAGATATCAGACATTTTCTTTCTTCCTAGCTGTTTTTCCAGCACAAACGCCTTTAAAATCCCTCCTCTGTTGTGAGAAGCCTGAAGAATAACTGTGTTGTTGAACTTCAAAAAAAGACTTTCCACCTCACGCTCTGCTTTTCGCTTAGCAAAGTGCTCGCTCTAAATTACAAAGAAAACGAGGCACTTACGGCCCACATAGTTGACAGTCTAACTTATGTTCAGCGAATCTCCCAACACAAACGCACACACACGTTTCCCTCTCTTCTCATTGCTGCGTTTCCAAAACGTCCTTCTCAGGTCTGTCTTCTTAGATGTATTGCCCCTTTTATCCGACCAATTAGGCGTGAGCATTTCATCTCCCAGGAAACGTGTTTGTGGCTTTAATTGGCCATTTGATTTGCATCGCTTTGATTTAATTCTATCCAAGTGAAGAGTTTTATTTTCGCCCAGGCGGCTGTTGTTTCCCCCGGGGCCGGTGCCACGTGTGAGTGTGTGCGGGTTGTGTGCATGGGTGGGTGTTGCTGTATGGGGGCGCATCAAAAAGCAGACCGAAAGAGTGTGTGTGTGTGTGTGTGTGTGTGTGTGTGTGTGTGTGAGATCCAGATTGGGGAGGGTGTCGGATTTAGATCCAGGGTTAGAAAGTGTGTTGCCTCGGTTGCTTTACTTTTAAGCATTTTTAGCATTCTTTGAAGCGTGGTGGGTGTTGTTCTGAACACTGTTACACTTGGGCAGTGAGGGGGAAGCATCATGCCTTATCTCTATGGGCTTCCGGTCGACATGTACAGGCAGGTGTAAGGGATCACACACACACAAATACTAACACACACACACACACGTGCACACACAGAGGAACAGGCCCACATGCCCTAACTTGCCCACAGACTCATTTTCCACCATTGGGATGAGACGGAGGGGGGCGGACGACTGTATAGTGGTGTATCCAAGGAGAACGACAAGTAGTTTTTCTTCTACATGAAAAGGGCTTTTGCAACAGGAGCAAAAGGAGCAAAAGATTATATCTATAGTGCTCCTATAGTGTGCCTTAAATGGTAAAATATACAAATAGCTAAACAAAAAAATAAATAAAAAGTAAAGCATGTGGTTTGAAGCAGAATAATGTGACGGTATCTGAACGTTTCTAAGACTGTAGTTCACAAACCCTATGACTTCCGGTAATGCTGTTTTCAGCCACTATTCTTTCACCCATCATCAGGCTGTTCACACATTAGTTGTGTACAATGCGGTAAAAGTGAGCAATCAAAAACACAACTTATTTGATTTGATTGACATACAACTTTACATACATGAACAAACCCTTGGGTGGTCATGTTCATGGATATACTGGTAGTCAAGAATTAGTGAGCCAATATAATTATCAGGTTCGCAGGCCTAACAATATGATGAAAGGAGGACAGAAAACCTCATCTCTCCGTTTTTATCTACTTTCCTTCCTGAGCTTTCTTTCAGAAAGAAAAAGTTGAGCCAAGGTATAATCCCTAATTACCAACTTATAATTAAGTGTGCAAGTCCAAACAGACTAAAACGCTAATTAAAGATTGTGCCCTTTATTCTTTCTTATGCATACTGATACATTGTGCATATGGAATTTCAACGTGATCTCATTAGTGTTTGAATGTAATGTGCGGTTGTAGCACACAAATAATTTAGACAAAGTAAGGACAGCTTCACTAAAGAAAATTTCAAAGACATACAAGTCTTAATGAAAATCATAAATATATGTACTTACAATAAATGAAATGAATTTGCAAGTTTTAACATAGATATATTTATTTAATAAAGTTATGTAATGTATAAACCTAATTTGACAAAGCTAATAGCTGTTTGAAATTAAGACTTTTCTAATTAATGAAACGACTTTAGTTTTATTTAGCAATTCATTCAACCGATTTGTTTAAATACGGTGATACATTCAGGAATTTGTCATTTTGAATTTGTCACAATTTGCATAATATCCATCCTGAATAGTATTAAAAATTTGAATTAGTGTGTCCCAAACTGTAGTATGATGAAATTAGTATTCTAAATATACCCTGATGGTTTACCGAAGTGCAGATCCATGCACACTCTAATGGCTAATATTGCCCACAACTCATTGCGCGTTGAATGAGGATTCGATTACAACAACAAACACAAATAAAGTGTTAAAAACTACAAAGATGATGCGAGACCGACGGTAAGGGGTTTGACTGATTAAGAATCAGTATCTAACCTGATGAAAAAAATATTTATTCAATGTTATCCAAATTATACTTCATCTGCAACAACACTTTTATAAAGATACTATCACTATGTAGTAATTCCAATATAACAATTACCGCAGTATTTATATTTATAGGCATAGGTAATGTTTTATTCTTAAAATAAATGTATAGCACATATATTTTATATGTTAGTACATATATTTTTATATATTAAAAATTACAACAAAAAATAAATAAATAGTGAATTAGAAAGCACTGATGAAGTTAGAAAGCATGAAGCTCAAGGTGTCAGAATTTCAGTTAAGTCCGAAACAAGAAGCAACCCATAGGAACGAGTTTGGCAACGACATCTTAGATAATCTGACGGCAGATAAAAATAGTAAATAAATGATTTTCGAGTGATTGATTTACAAAAGTGCACATCAAATATGCTAAACACAGAAGCTTGAACGTAGGCTATGTGTGTCACGCTAGAACAGTTCTCATGCACACACATTTAAGCTTCTTCTTTTCCTTTTAATGGCAGTTGGCAAACCAAACTTTAGCTTCTTATCAGATTTTCTATCCAATCAAATGCTCTCTAGAATTTGAAGTGTCCCACCCTCTGCATTATAAATAGCCGCTGAAGCTGCGGTTAAAAATGGTCACTTGTTCACACATTTTCTGTTTTCTACATGGTGAATGGCACATAGTGCACTATATAGGGGATAGATAGGGGATAGGGAATGATTCAGACAGTGTACATGTATGCTTTCCATTGGGGCAAAGGAAGTCTAGTTTCATGTTAGTGTCACGCGAACTGCCGCAACTCCGGTCCAGAGACACGATAGCACAGAGCGGATCATATGCATGAGTCGGCGCATACCAGAAAACATATCGGACCCATTTGAATTCTACACAGAATGCAATATTTTAAAGTGATATGGAGGAGATTAGGAGGAAACTGCGACTTTACTGAGCTCAATGGCTCTGGCCCTGCTGTGCTATAAATAAAACACTATTGCCCATTTAAAAAAAGGGGAGGAGCTGCTCAATATATCTCGGCCTGTCTACCTGTTTCCGTGGAAATTACGGCAACACATAATGCTGCGTGTTTCAAGGCACTTCAGTGGGCCTTTAAACTGTGACAGGATGCACGAAACTAAGCGACAGAGAGGTCCCTTAAAGACGCAATTACTGTATGATGAAATAATATGTCCCAAAGCTTGCCTACTATTCTGCTATACACTCAAAAAACACACTCATGCTTTTAGGGCATGTAGGCAAATTGGGACACAACCATTTGTTTGACTTGAATGAGTGACTTGAGTTGGCATTCAACCAATTTGTTTAAAAATGAATTTGTTCAAAATAATAAATTAATAAATACTTGTAGGTAAAAACTTAAAACCGACACATCTGTAATGTTTCATTCATCTTTGCCTGTGTTTCCTTTTAAGTAGGGACAGCTAAAAGTGTGTAAGCTATATACGCCATGTAAACTGTTAATTGGGTCCCACTTTATATTAAGTGGCTTTTTGTGTTGATGTTGTATTGTAAAACACTTGTGCTGCTATTGAGGTGTGATACGGGTAAGGTTAGGGTCAGGTGTGGTGGTATGAGTAAGTTTAAGGGTGGGTTAAGATGTAAGGGAAGGGTCAACAGTGTAATTACAAATGTAATTACATACATTAATTACAGCTGTAATTACACGCAGGTATTTTCAAAATATAAGTACAATGTAAAAACATGTATGTACACAATAAGTCCATTGTATCAAATTATTAATTTCAATGTAAGTACATAGTACCTATAGCCACTTAATATAAAGTGGCACCTCAAGGGTCGTAAATCACTGACTTTTTCTTCTGAATCCTGATCTCTATTCTAAGCACAAAAAAAGTATTTATCTGGAATCATGCAGCTCTAATAGGCCATTTATTATATTGTATTTATTTGTATACAGTAATACTTCTTACAATCTCTTAATCTGTCAAAAATAGCTGATCTTTCTATTTTTATTTATTTATTACCTATTATATATTTATTAACTTAACTCTTTTTTTCTTTCAATTACTCAGGGGTTTAACTATGCATCTCTCTTTCTCTGACAGGCAGTGACAGAAGCAGCCTGGGGTGTTTGAATAAAAGATGAATACTCAGGCTGGTTCATGACACTGGGGTAACCCTGAACTGTAACTGTAGAACCACAGAGCTACAGTCAGACCACAACAAAAGGATCACCCCACAACAACCTTCAGTACTGGGAACAAGGGAATCGGAGAGCCGAGTTAATGCCGGCTCAAACATGAATGCAATTCAGTAAGAGCTGAATAGGAAATTACACTGGGACTCTAAATGCTTGAGCTTTCCCAATCAATGCCAGCAGTGTACTGAAGACACAATACACAGGGCTAACAAAGAGGTGTGTTATTGTGTGGGGTTGTTTGTTTAATAGCCTGTGTATTTAATTGTTTAAGTGTGTGTGTGTGTGTGTGTGTGTGTGTGTGTGTGTGTGTGTGTGTGTGTGTGTGTGTGTGTGTGAGTGTGTGTGTGTGATTTTGTGTGGAATTATTGCCTTTAGAGTGCTGCCAGCACAGGAATATCTCTAATAATAGCCATCAAACATTCGGCCAGATGATATTTTGGCTGCAGAACTACAGTATGGTGCATCATTGAAAGATGATGAAGAATAATTTTGATTCCAGCATTCCATTAGCATCTCTTTACAAAGGATTTCCATTCAGTATTCATCTAGTCAACAAAATTACTGACAAAAATGTTTGTTGACAAAGGGTTTTTTTTTTCATTAACGAGGGCGAGGTGAAAAATTCCATGATTAAATTATTTTATTTAAAACTGTTCATGAAATATGATCGGAGAAAAAAATAAACACTGCAGGATAATAACAATGCACTAGAAATGTTTTCGTATGGCGGCAAATATAGAAAGAATTGATTTTAATAATCCAATCATAGTACATGGGGGATTGACCTACTTGAGCTGGAAGAAGTGAATACCGGTTAACTGAACCACTTTGCAGACGGATTAATATGTTTACTCAAATGCATCCTATATGTACAGTATATGAGATTAGTCAGCTAAATCCACAACATAAACATAATATTACAACTTACTTTTGCAAAGACAATGAAGTGACTGCAGTTTTGTCAAAGAAAAAAACTAACTAAAACACAAACTAAATGCTGTTCCCAGTCTGGACACAGAAGAAGAAATAGCAAAGAGTCATGGCCTAGATCTTGTGCTAGAAACTGATGCAAGAGGATGGGAACTTTTCATCTCCATGCATACCTTTGCATCTCACCTTAATGTGTGTGTGTTTTCTTCGTTCTGTTGCTGCTTGTCTGGGAGTATATGGGTAAGGAATACCCTGAATTCCTGTCGTGTCTCGTTTTAAGGTTGAAACAGTCGGGCGAACAGGACTGTGCATTACAAAGCTCAGACAGCCTTGACTCTCCGGCTCATTTAAAATTTTTTACGACGTGGCAAACAAAGCCTTTGTGTCGGACACTGAAGGAAGATATTTTATTAAAATTGTGTTTTGCCAGCATTTATTTCCATATCACCTATTTGAATGAAATTTACTATTTCTGTGATGAGCACCGCCAGCCCCTTTGTTTTCGAGCATGTGGGGAGTGCCTGTGGAAAGTTTGCTCAGTTTTTTATGGACAAGATCACAATGATCAGAGCCGGCATTGTGAATTCTGCCAGTGCCCAAAGTAGCCTGGAACCACCACTCGATTTGTGTGCTCGGGGTGTGCTGACCACATTTGAGCCGGTTTCTTTGGATGATTTGCTGGATATTGTCCTACACCTGAAGCCAGCTTTTTGTTCGCTGGATATTTTACCGCCTCGTTTGTTGATTCAGGTGTGGGATGCGGTGGGGCCCACTATTACAGTTTTAGTTAACCAGAGTCTTACTGTTATGAAGGTGCAGTTGAAAGCAGAAATGAGGCAGGGTCCAAATGCAGCACACACTCTTTATTAAATAAACTCAAAACTAGGCGAAGACTCGGGCTAGGAACAAGACTCTGGAACAAAACAACAAACCTCAAACTAACTGCATAATTGATAGACACTACAACATCAAGGCAATACAAGAACTCACAAAGACTGGACTAGAACACAGGGCTTAAATACAGGGGCAAACGATCTAAACAGGATAACAAGGGGGCGTGGTTAACGGGAAACACCTGGGAAGACTAATAGACAGACAGGGAACCACTAAACATGACAAGACAAACCCACACCGTGACATAGCCCCCTCCCTATGGGCGGCTCCTGACGCCCATAAAACACCAAAAAGTTCAGGAGGGCGGAGAAGCGGAGGCGGACTTGGGGGAGGGATGGAGGGCCAGGTCCGCGCAGGGAACGGGACCAGGGCCTTGCAATGACGGGCATGGGCCATGGAACGTGGGCAGACCTGGGCCATGGAACGTGGGCGGAGCTGGACGTGCAGGCGGCCAGGGCGGAGCAGGATGAACAGGCTGCCAGGGCGGAGCAGCCTGAGGGCGTGGCCACGGCGGAGCAGGCTGTGGGCGTGTCCATGGCGGAACAGGCTGAGGGCGTGGCCACGGCGGAGCAGGCTGAGGGCGTGACCAGGGCGGAGCAGGCTGTGGGCATGACCAGGGCGGAGCAGGCTGTGGACCCTCGGCCGTCCAGGGCGGAGCTGTCGGACCCTCGGGAGTCCACGGCGGTGAAGACCTCTCGGGCGGCCACGGCGGAGAAGACCCTTCGGGCGGCCACGGCGGAGAAGACCCTTCGGGCGGCCCACGGCGGAGAAGACCCTTCGGGTGGCCATGGCGGTGGCCTACTGCCCCCCCCAAAAAATTTCTATGGGGTAGCTACGGGGTCGTAGCCTGGAGCAGGCACCGGCTCAGGATCGAACCCCGGCTCAAGAGATACAGGCAGAACCAGGGGTGAAGAGGACTTTAGGCTGAGCAGGACCAGCGGTGAAGAGGGCTTTAGACTGGGTAGGACCAGCGGCGAAGGAAACTCTGGACTGAACAGGACTGGCGCAGGATCAGTGGGCTCTGGCGCAGGATCAGTGGGCTCTGGCGCAGGATCAGCGGGCTCTGGCGCAGGATCAGCGGGCTCTGGCGCAGGATCAGCGGGCTCTGGCGCAGGATCAGCGGGCTCTGGCGCAGGATCAGCGGGCTCTGGCGCAGGATCAGCGGGCTCTGGCGCAGGATCGGACGGGACCAGCACATCATGGGACTCGGAATTGGGCTCATGGGCCATCATTGATGTGTGTGTAGCCCACACACACAGAATCGCCACAGACATCACAATCAGCGCTGTATCTTGAGTGGACTCACGTGCGGTGTGCTCAGGCTCTGGCGGGCTGGTGACGGGCTCGGGCTCTGGCTGGACGTGGCTGACGTGAAGCTCTGCCTGGACGTGGCTGACGTGAAGCTCTGGCTGGACGCGACTGACGTGAAGCTCTGGCTGGACGTGGCTGACGTGAAGCTCTGGCTGGACGTGGCTGACGTGAAGCTCTGGCTGGACGGTCTCTGGCTGGACGGTCTCTGGCTGGATGGTCTCTGGCTGGGCGTGGACAGGCTCAGGAGGTACTGTGAGCTGGCAGGGTCCTTCATCAGCCAAGCCCACAGTAAATGCCGAACCGCTCAGCAAAAGGGCCAGGTCGACATACTGCTCAATAGACCCGTTTGGGTCATGCAGTGGCATCAGGTAGCTGAGCGGCTCAGAAAGACCTCCACGAAAAAATATCATGAGGCACAAGTCATCCATACCAGAGAGATGAGCCAGCTCCAGAAAGTCCCTCACATAGTCCTCAATGGAACGATCCTCCTGACGGAGACGCATGATCTGGACATCTGGGCACAGGGGTGAGACAGGGGTGGCATGGCTGCTGGATTCATGTCGGTGAGTTCTTCTGTTATGAAGGTGCAGTTGAAAGCAGAAATGAGGCAGGGTCAAAATGCAGCACACATTCTTTATTAAATAAACTCAAAACTAGGCGAAGACTCGGGCTAGGAACAAGACTCTGGAACAAAACAACAAACCTCAAACTAACTGCATAATTGATAGACACTACAACATCAAGGCAATACAAGAACTCACAAAGACTGGACTGAAACACAGGGCTTAAATACAGGGGCAAACGATCTAAACAGGATAACAAGGGGGCGTGTTTAACGGGAAACACCTGGGAAGACTAATAGACAGACAGGGAACCACTAAACATGACAAGACAAACCCACACCGTGACACTTACAAAGGGGATAGTGCCATCTTATTTCAAACACGCTCTTGTACAACCGCTTTTAAAGAAAACGAGTTTAGACCCCTCTGTGCTAAGTAATTACAGACCAATTTCTAAGGTACCTTTCTTAGCTAAATTGCTGGAGAAGGTGGTACTTAAGCAACTTTCTACTTTTTTAAACAAAAATAATATTTTTGATACTTTTCAGTCAGGTTTTAGATCGCAACACAGTACAGAAACTGCCCTTCTTAAAGTATCGAATGATCTGTTGTTATCGGTGGATGCAGGGAATTGCACAGCGCTAGTATTACTGGATCTTAGCGCGGCCTTTGACACAGTGGACCACGGGATTCTTCTTGAACGATTGAGTAAGTGGGTGGGAATTGGGGGGTATGTGCTATCCTGGTTTGTCTCTTATCTTCAGGGGAGGACAGTTGCGGTGGAAATAGGGACTTCTACCTCGTCTGTTTGCGCTGTTGTTTGTGGGGTGCCTCAAGGCTCATGCCTTGGCCCAGTACTATTTTCATTATATATGCTCCCCCTGGGTTTAATCTGTCAGAGACATGGAGTGGCATACCATTGTTATGCTGACGATACCCAGTTGTATTTGCCTTTGAACTCTGAGGATAAGTCTAAAGGGTCAGCGCTGTTCAATTGCTTGGATGAGATAAAATAATGGATGGCAGACAATTTCCTTCAGCTGAACGAATCAAAATATGAAGTGGTGGTGTTCGGCCCACCGAAGTTAGCTGAACAGCTTTCCGAGGAGCTTGGCACCCTTGTCCCCAATGTTAAGACTAAAGTTAGAAACCTCGGAGTTATCTTTGACGCCGAATTAAAATTTGATAAACAGATAAATGCGGTGGTGAAGGGTAGCTTTTTTCAGCTAAGAGGGATTGCCAGAATGAAAGGCTTTTTGTCTACTAAAGATATGGAAACTGTGATCCATGCTTTTATCTCGTCCAGATTAGATTATTGCAATTCCCTGTATGTGGGTGTGTCCAAAAAGTCCCTGGCGCGTCTGCAACTACTGCAGAATGCAGCGGCCAGATTGCTGACCGGGACCAGTAAATATTCTAGTATTACTCCAGTTCTAGCCTCTTTACACTGGCTCCCGGTGGAGTTTAGGGTGCAATATAAGGTCCTTTTAATGGTTTATAAGGGTCTACACGGACAAGCCCCTGTCTATATCTCCGAGCTTTTGCAGTATCACTGCACTTCCAGACAATTAAGATCATCGCAAAGCTTACTGTTAAAGGTTCCGAAATCTCGCCTGAAAACAAAGGGAGATCGAGCTTTCTCGGTGGCTGCACAGAGGCTTTGGAATGGTCTCCCTGTTTACATCAAGTCTTGCGATTCCATCGAAGGTTTTAAGTCTATGTTGAAGACATATCTATTTACTGTTGCTTTTAATTGTGTTTAGCTATACGTGGTTCTGAATGATTTGTATCCTTCTATGTCTGTTTTTATAATTAGTGAAATGTGGATTCTGTAAAGCACTTTGGTCAACTCGTGTTGTTTAAATGTGCTGAAGAAATACATTTTTATTATTATTTTTATTATTATTATTTCCTTTCACTCTTTAGAATTATTTAAGTCTGAAAAGAAAAACTGCATGAATGCAGGAGGTAAGCTGATGGTAAGTGTCCATAAGGCTTTATTTAGTATTAAAAATGTCTAAAAATCAACATTAAGTCTCAATTGACCCCAAGTAATTTCCAAATGCACATTTGTGGTTGCTTATATTGAATGATTCTTCATTGCATGTTATTCAGAAGAAAAAAAATGACTGAAATTATTTTTCATTTAACGCTGACATCACTAAGCAGGCTATTAGCTAATGTTAATCAATAGTTAAATAGCTATTTGTGCATTATTGTAGCAAATTTGAATTCAGTCTGACTCCATTCTGATAAAAAAAACTGCCTTTTTAACACCCAATTGATTCTCTTCTACAAGCTGAAAATCTTGTTTCAATTGGAAATATGTCACATTATGGAAATAAAATGGGTTGCGAGCGAACAGCAATTCACGCTGACTTTAAGGTCTTTGCATGAATAACTTTTCAATAAATCAGAAAGCGTCATATTTGGACCCTTGGAAATATAATAGAGCATATGAGATTAAATGTCAGGTATACATGTATACACTATTTACACATCTTCTCTATTCCCTGTTTCACTGAAGGAATATATGGATAAACAATGATTTAACCTTGCACAAATGGTTGTTGTTGTAAAGATATGTGGTGGTCACATGAGAACACCTCCCATCTGGTCATGGCCATCAGTGTTACTAACCTAATGTGTCATCTATAAATTATTAACCTCTCATTTTTCAGTATGTTACACTTGGCCACTAAAAAGCATCCTCTGTCATTTTTATAGCCTTGCGTTTCACGATGTCCAGCACAATTTTATGGGAAGTATGTACTGAGGTTATTTACTGCAAGTGTACTTGCATTTACACTAAATGACTTTTAATCGAGCATTTGACATTAAATGTGATAAGAAAGGCAATCAGAAAACAAAGCAGAAACTGAGAATTGAAAATGTTCTTGTATCTAAATAGGGACTTCTAATTGCCTTATATTGATCTGCAATTAATATGATTAATTATAATCACTCAAATCTGTCCCTAAAATAAACTGGCATTTTTAGAGTTGAATCAAAACATAATTTAGTGACTTAATTAACCATTTTTCCTTTTAAAGATCTCCCCAAAATTAGATTTTTTCCCCTCTTTAGATTTAGAAGACTTCTTGACATTTCTCATCAATTTTCTCCCAATAACTTTGCTAGGTCGAACACACATACTTCCACCATCATTCTCAATCCTTTATAACCATTGCAGTGCACGTCCATGTAAAAGCTTTCATAATGCTTTCCCAATGAAAATCAATACAGCCCAGCAAAAGTGAGATTAGCATTAGCAATCTCCCTTCATTTCTCTCTCTCTCTCTCCTCTCTCGCTTTCTCTCTCCCCATGTGTCTCCCACTGTCTCCTGGACCCTTCATCACTGGTCTCCTCCATTAATTTATAATATCTATCTCTGGAGTTGGCCCTCACTAGCATATGCATGGCCCCTCGTGAGCATGCAAGTGTGAGTGTCAAGTGTATCGGCTATCCATCTGACCTGTTGCCTGATCCCAAGTGTGTGTGTTGAGTTACACATACTCACCTACTGCCCACCTGTCTGACCGTTAACCCTGCACACCCGAGCGGCACGCCTTCAGGTGTGCGTCAGTGCTAGCAACATTAACAAGCCTAGTATATTGATTGCCACTCTGTCTATTAAAATTATAGGAATGTGGGCCGACCTGGGGACAGGATGCAGCCGGTCGATAGGTGTTGGCGAGAGTGGGCGTAAAGGGGAGGTGCTATAGAAAAAGTGCCCTTCAGCAAAGAGGGAGTTCGGAGTTTCACTTAAGAAAATGCTGAGTTGTGCATTTATAGAAGATGGGAGAGACGTGCGATAGAGAGAGTGAGACAGATATAGGTCAACAAGATTTCCATTTTCATTGGCGTTCAATTTCCGAGAGTGCCGTTTATGCATGTGTCCGCACACGGGCCTATTTGCAAATTCAGACAGCGGTAGGATATTGGCTTCCTATCACGCTATACCGTCCCATCATGGACGCAACACCCAAGTGCACGCATACACTCACCGTCTGCACCGGGCTCAAGTTAGGCTAGATCACAAAGCTTCACGGTAGAGGAGTTAATTACAGTGTGATCAATAATTGATTAAACCATCAGAAAGAGTCCAACAAACTCACCAGTAAGCATTAACGCTCTCTCACACACACCAAACTCTTGGCCGAGTATGAATGCACACGAAGCACATAAATACACAACTGAATTCTCTATTAAGCATTTTCAGAGGAAAAAAATGTCAGCAGATTAAGAGGATTGACTCGGTATTGGATTAACCCACCCACTGCGGTCAGGATCACCAGCATGGATAGATTGATTAGGTCTTGCGAGGCGCACATTTCCCTAACGACTGCATCAGCTGTTTTTTAGGCTCTGGGTAAAGAGATTTACAATCCGACTGTCAGTCATGCTAAAAAGACCAAAAATGACATGTCATTTAGGACTCAATATCTTGCGTGTAGACCTCCGAGGATTTGGTTTAAGCTCCCAACACCTGTCAGAAAATGTAATGCGATCCCAGTGTTCAATTTAACCATGTCTCTCTATAGTACAAGGCCACCCTTTGGTTCGGGCTTGTCCAAAGCACCTGTCAAAGGGTGCACAGGTAATCTTTTTTTAATGCTTCCCGTTAAGTGCTAAGCTAGCAGTTTGGATATGCTGCATTAAATATATGGCCTGAATAAAATTGTAAAGATGACAGATTAAGTAAAAAAAAAAAGACAACTCTGCAAGCCTGCGTGGTTTCTCTCTCAAGCGTTTCACGCTCATCCTGTCAAACACACTGGCCAGTTTCCGCTCAAAGCAGGTAGACACGCTGTATATTTCACTCTATATTTAACACTTCCAAAAGTGTCAGACAAATGAAAGACCATGTAAAGGAGTGGAAAGAATGTCAAAGACAGAAAAATAAAGAGAGTATGATGGAGAGAAAGATAGAAAGCAAAACAGAAGGAGAGAAAGAGAAAACTGAGTAAGTGGAAAGAGATCTATGGTGGTGTGAGAGAAAATGGGTTACATTTCTCCTCTCTTCGACAATCTATTTTCAGTAGCTACTCCTGGAAAGGAGAGCAGGCAGTTAGCACCGTATAACCTTAACCACTCCACGCGCAGTAACGCAACAACAGTACAGGATGATTGCAGAAGTTGTTACATTTGTGCTTGTCGTAGTTTTGCTTTTTCTTTTGTATTTGATGGGATATGATTTCGTTAAAAGAAGATCAGATTGAATTTGCCTCAGAAATACAAATGAACCCCAGGGCTATTGACTAGATATGGGCAAAATATTGTAGCTAAATACATAGAATCTTGTGTTATACACCCAGGAAAGCCTGTTCCCGCCTGTAAAATGTAATTGTGACAATACATCATAAAATTATGAAATTTTATTTCTCATAATTTCAATATCCCAACTGTGACTTTAGATCTCACAAATGTGACTTTAGATCTCACAAAGTGGTGTTATATGTAACAATTGTAACTTTATATCTAACAATGTGGCTTTATTGCTCACAGTTGCAATTTTTGTCTCACAGTGTGACTATATATCACAGCTTGACTTATTTTTTTTATTTTAAACATTATCTCACAATTTTTTTTTTTTTTTTTACTGAGGTGGAAAATGGCTTTCATATACACCAGCTTATTTCTTGGAAAATCTCATATCAATTTACTCAAAGAAAATAATATGGGAATATCCCACAGGACTCACTGAATTCAGGTCAGTTTTGGGATCCAAATCTAGTTCAAGCTTGAGGCTTTTGTCCTGACAAGCCTTGTAACATTTTTTGTACTTGTTAAATGTGCAGTGGTGAAACTGAGTCATATATTGTTATGTTCTTACCTGTTTGCTGTACTTGACAGTTTGGCAGCCATAATCGGAGCACTGGTCTGAGCTGAGTGACATGGCGTCTGCATTACTGGTGCCGTTGCCAGTGAAGGTGTTGGTGGGTGGCAGTTCCTGCACAGCCTGGTGCTTCTTGCCTTCCACGGGTGGTGAGTTGGGTTGAAGATGCACTGCAGGCAAAGGTGAGCTGGACTTGTAGTGGCGGGCCAGATCTGGGCTTGACTGGTGACGTCTCGAGCCTAGTCTTGGACTGCTGGGGTCTCCATTAGCAGCTGCACAATAACGGGCCGCAATCCTCTCACTGGCACTGCTTGCCTCTTCATCATCCTCTTCTTCATCACCTCCCCCACGTCTGCAGCCATTTACTGTCATAATTCCACTGTATAAAGAACGCTCAGATTTGGCAGTACCATTATTACGCTTGTCTCTCCGTGGTTTGCGCCCACGTTCATTTTGGGAGGCCTGGGCTTGTAGAGGGGGAGGCTGTGGACTGAAAAAGTCCTCTTCTGGCTCTTTCTTGCCAGCCTCATAGCCGTTCTTACCCTGCACCCCACACTGTCGTGCTGTCACAACCAGAAAGATCACCAGAATAACGGCGACAGCACTGGCCAGGACAACAAAAACAACAATCAGGTGTTGTTTACCCAGAGCTCTCTCGCTGTCTGGGTCACCTGCAATATCCATATAGAGGGGGATTGCAAGGCTGCGGGCCACCTGAGTGAAAGAGAGACAGACATACAGAGGGGGAGAGAGAGAGAGAGCAAAAATGGAAAGTCATAAATGGTGTGTCTGCCCTTTGATAACTGCATCCTCATTTTACATCTATGTCTGCTGAACCATACACGCACACATACACATTCATCCCAACTGCAAGGCCCAGACTTCTCAATTATCATGTCAAGGCTTGGAAATTCAATCATAGTTATTCTGCGCAGGCAAGTGTGACTGTGTGTGTGTGTGTGTGTGTGTGTAACTTTCATCTTTGCATTTGTGTGTTTCCTTCTATCCAATATCCAATGTGGGTCAACAGCAATTTCATGCATGAATATTTATAAACAGAAATATATATATATATATATATATATATATATATATATATATATATATATATATATATATTAAATGTGCTATTTCGTGCTAGGATTTCCTAGTTGTGCAAAGTTATCAGCAAGTTTCTGACTGCAGTTCACTTCTCTGCTCCATCCTCTCATGTGAAATAAAATTATTAATTTCAATTTAAATCTGAACCCCCCCATCTCTTAAATTTAAATCTAAAACTTTAATTATTCTTATTTGGTTCTGTTCTACACTGGCTCATTGATCAACAGCACAAACTGTTATTAACTTATTGTTTCTCTATATTGAATTACACTTTGTTTGAGTTTATCTGAACAGCATGCTGCACTGATGTGTCTCACCTGTGCATCCACAAGCGTAGCATTGGCCAAGCTCTCATTGATGAAGACATGCACCAGTGCTGTGGCACAAAGGGAAGGCATGCCACTGTCATTGACCCGGACCACCAAGCGGTGCAGACCCCTGTGTCTTCTCTCCAGGGGCTCTGCCAAGGTTATGACCCCACTACTAGAGCCAATCTCAAACAGACGAAAAGGGTTTCCGCCTACCAGAGCATAGCGGACATCGGCGTTAGACCCTGTATCACCATCAGAGGCTGTGACTGTGTAGACTTCAGTCCCGGCCCCGCTAGTGGGTGGCAGGAGGGTGGATGAATCATTAGCGGGTGATGTGATGGATGGCGCGTTGTCATTTTCATCAGTGACAAACAGGGAGACCGTGGCGGTGGCAGACCGTGGCGGTTCTCCACCATCAACAGCACGCACGTGGAATGAGTATGCACTACGTCGTTCGCGGTCAAAGGATGCAGAGGAGAAAATGGTTCCAGTGTTATTTTCAATGGAGAAAACTTCTTGCTTCCCCTCCTCTTCATCGTGCTCAACAAAAAGACTCAACTCTGCATTCTCGCCTTCATCTGCATCGGTTACAGTCACCATGCCGACGGGGCTATTGGTGAGCAGGTTCTCTTTGACGTAGAATGTGAAGACTTCCTGGACAAATTTGGGGGCATTGTCGTTTCTGTCTGTGACCTGGACTACAACGGTAGCAGAACCCTGCAGAGACGGGGTGCCCTTATCTCGAGCTATCACGCGAAATTCATAGCGTTCCCTCTGCTCTCTATCTAGTGTCCCAGTGGCACGAATATCACCATTATCAGCATCAATGTAAAAAGCTCCATTAACAGATGGATCCAGTGAGTAGGCAATTTCTGCATTCTTGCCACTATCTGCATCAGCCGCCACAACAGTGACCACTCTTTCTCCTGGGGCATTATTCTCTGCAAAATGCACTTCCACTAAGCTTTGGGCAAAAGTGGGAGCGTGGTCATTTATGTCCACCACTCGCACCATAAGGGAACTATTACTAGAGAGGCTTGGGCTACCAGAGTCCACCGCCACGATAGTGACACTATACTCACGAGTTGCTTCATAATCCAAAAGTGCTGAGGTGTGGAGAAAATATTTCTTTTTGTTTCGTTCAAAGGCATCATCCATGGCTGGTGGAGGTGCTAGAGCTGTCTCACCAGCTGGTTTCAATGTGAATGGAACATCCCCAACCACAGTGCAGGTAACCGCACCATTCTCTCCCTGGTCACGGTCTGACACCTGCACTAACGCTACTGGTGTGTCCACCAACACGTTCTCTGGAACCATTGCAGCACCATCCCGAACGAGAATTCGCCCAATTTTTCTAATTTCGACTATGGGTACATTGTCATTTTCATCCCTTACATTGAGAACGACTGTAGTGCGGTCAGTGCGGGGTGGTTGGCCACGATCACGGGCTGTGATGGTGAAACGTAGCTGTGAAACTTCCTCACGGTCTATTCGATGTAGAACACTCAGCCAACCTGATGCCTCATCCAACCTCAGGAGGCGCCGCACTGATTCCGTCGCTGCTCCAAACACATACTCAACTTGCCCGTTCACGCCAACGTCACGATCTGTGGCACGCACCTGCAGGACAGGTGTGCCAGGTGGGGCGTTTTCTGCCATTTCCGCTTCATACACTGCTCTCTCAAAGTGTGGACTGTTGTCGTTGACGTCTGTGATGGACACACGTAAAAGAGCTTGAGAGGAGCGGGACGGGTTGCCACCATCACGAACGCGTAGCACGAGTTCATAAGAATCCCGCGCTTCACGGTCCAGAGGCCCTTTCACAATCAGCTGAGGCTGTTTATGTCCTTCAGGTGTGTCGGCAACTTGCAGTTCAAACACACTGCTCCTGCTGGCAGGCCCCGACCCTGTTTCTGACCCTCTCCTACGGTCACCACCGTTCCCATTTGTTGGGCTATTAGCAGGTCGGCGTAAAGATCCCCCATCTCTACTGTCCTGGATAAGTTCATAGCGATCAATGCCGTTGCGACCAAAATCACGATCTGTGGCTGTAGGAAGGAGATAGAGAGTGCCGATTGGGCGATTCTCCTCAACAGATAGCGTGAGTACTGGTGAAGGGAAAGAGGGGGTGTTGTCATTGATGTCTGTGACTACAATACGGCCATCAAACAGATCCACCCAACTCTGCAGGGGACCTATGACTGACACCTCAAAGTTCAAAAAGCACTCATTCTCGTCAAATATCATCTGACACTGCGGCAGCTTCTCTCTGTCAATCCTCCTGGTGCCTGTAGTAAGCTCTCCGGTGACGTTGTCAATTTTGAAGTATTCAGAGCCAGATTCCAAAGCAAAAGTGACATCACCAGTCCCAATCCCTGAGGTGGACAGCCCCAGGTCTGAAGCCACGTTCCCAATGTGCACATCGGCCGGCCCCTCTTCCGCCACGCGGTAGCGCAGCACTGAATTGGCGCTCGGGAGCTGAGTCAGCAGCTGCAGGATAAGCACGAGGTAGCAGCGCGCGGAGTACACTGCGCCAACGCTCCTGCTCCCCATGACTCTCTCTCTCTCTCTCTCTGTCTCTCTCTCTCTCTTTCACTCTCTATCTGCAGCTTCCTTCGGTCCAAGACAGACTCGCCACCGAATAATTTCTATAAACGCTTCCTTTGGCAAAATCTTATTTTCTCCGACAGTCTTTTAGTTCCCCAGTCACGTTTTCAACACGATACAATGAAATATCCACTTTGTGAAGACATCGGCATTGGCGATAAGTCTGTACACCTCTTTTACGGACAAGAATGTTCCTTTGTGTCTTTTAGGAGTAAGCGAGAGTCAAATCTGAGCAGTTTAAATGACTTTGTCCGGCTCATTGAGATGCTGCGGAGCGCGGGTTCCTATCGCGCTTTCACTGTTTTAAACTGCAATGCAGTAGAACACAAAAGAGATCTGTCTGTGAATTCAGCTCTCACATTCGCATCCCAGAGCTTTCGCTACTGGCTGGGAAGAAGCCAAAGTGCCTTTTAAAGTCTTTCTGATATTATATATTCTCTTACCTTAAAACACAGCGGGAGGAAAATTGGAAATCTTTTCCCGCAGTCTTACGCGTGCGTGCCAAGCTCTTATACATCCCTTTACGGTGAACTTGACAAAGAGAAAAGCTTTTCAGTTCGACTTCTCAGAGCACGTAAATTAGCCACTTATGGAAAGATGAAGAGCAGCATAGAGAAGTAGCAACAAAAGCCTTTAGTAATTCCTCCGGAGTCCGTGGTGGATGTGTGTGAAGTGTTTGAGGAAAAAGTCCCGCATTCTCCTCCTCCCCTCACCTGCACGTTCTACTGCACTGCATGTGAACGTCCCTCAAATGATGCTGCAGTCTCTCCCTCACTCTCTCTCAACCTCTCCCTCTCTCTTCCCCCTCCGTTCACTGCAACACTTCCCTCGCTACGTAACTCGACCGTTCAGATGAAACGGGAGACCGAGAGTGTCTCGAAGGAGCTCGCGCTTTCCTTTTAACCAGTCTAAACGCGCAAATACAGGGGTTGTGTTTGCATACGACCACAGAACAAAACACCTCAGATGCAAAAAATACACGGATACAACTAGTCAAGTCCAGTGAAGCACTTAATTTGGTCAAAACAGAATAACTAATTAAATCAAATAGTTTTCACAGCACTGTCCTAAATGTGAACGGACATTTACAATTAAGCATTTGTGTCCGTTTCAGTTGTTAAATGTGCATCAACACAGCAAAAGCAGTACTTGTTGACACTGGAATGTATTTTTCTACAAAAAAAATAAATAAAATACATTAAATAAATATTTTAAATTTAAATTAATTAATATGAAGAAAATGTAGTAAAAATAAGTAAAAGAGAAAAGTAAAAGTAATAAATTCAAATCTATATAAATGCATAGCATTAAAAATATTAAAGAGGCCTATGCCTGTAGCCTACATACAAACAAAAAGAAATAAAGCAACCATAACCACTTAAAGCTGTTTTTTATACAAGTGGGAGCTGTTTCATGCAGAGAAACAGAAGCTATGTTGTGTTTGATAGTCTTATAGCCTGTGGTTAGAAGCTGTTTAATAGGAAACAGACATAATGGCTGGGGGTTACTGGGGTCTTTTACAATGGACCTGGAATTTCTAAGCCATATCGCCATATGGCCTCCAAAAAAAACATGAAGAAATGTCTTGGATATTTGGTTGTTTATGGTCAGTGTGTTCAAGTTGTATCCTTCTTTTGTTACTGCTAAGTTGAACACTATGATAAAGACTAATGGTTGTAAGGTTAGTGGTCGGGGTATTTGGTGGATAGATAGATAGATAGATAGATAGATAGATAGATAGATAGATAGATAGATAGATAGATAGATAGATAGATAGATAGATAGATAGATAGATAGATAGATAGATAGATAGATAGATAGATAGATAGATAGATACGGTTTTCTTTTTACCATAAGGGACTATTGGGTTTAATAGCTATGTCATTCCGTTATTTAAAATCAATATATCCGGTCCCAGCACGGGCTGCCCCGTAGCCACGCGGATGCGCGAGCGCAATGCAGCACTGACTGAACGTAATACTACAGTCACACACAACAAAAGGAGCAGCCCTTCTCCGTCTATACTCTCCATCCCGTGTCCTCAGTCTCAAATGCGTTTAATTCGAGGGTTGGGATGATTCGAGATTCATGTAGGAGGGTTTCCCTGGTCCATCTCAGTTCGTTTGGTCATAGCAGAGGAGCAGCATCAGATCTCGGCGCGACTCTCTTGCTGCTGGACCGGGGCTTGTTAAAATTCCATCGGCGTCAACACATGTGCGTATACTCTGCGTCTCGCGCCCTCTGTTGTTCCACCGCGCGCGTTTTGATTTCGCTTCTGCAATCAATCGCCCAGTCGAAGTGGGTGGAAGAGTGGATTCAGCGTTCCTACCCCGCGAGCACCCTCCATCTTTATCCCATAACGTTAACGCGTAGGTCTAATTAGCATATAAACCACCGGTGAAACTTTACCATCTGCAGAACACACTCGAATAGCAAACACCCCTGGCTACGAGACTGCACATATAGCTATATCCTCAATTTAATGCATATTAGAAAAGACAGCACACAACAAGTCTCCAAGAAAAAGTGGTGGGTACAAATAAAATGCACAATCTTTATTCCCATCATCTAAGAAGTAGTCAAAAGCATCACCTTTAAAGGAAGAAAGGTACTGTAAGTAGATGGATTAGATAGATAGATAGATAGATAGATAGATAGATAGATAGATAGATAGATAGATAGATAGATAGATAGATAGATAGATAGATAGATAGATAGATAGATAGATAGATTGATTGATTGATTGATTGATTGATTTTTGGAACAAAAGGTCGGCCCCACCACTGTGCAATCTTGCATTTTCTAACTGATGCATGGAGTGAGGACATGAATTTTAAACATGTAAAATGAGCTGGGGGAATTGCCTATGTATTGGGAGCACCAATTAGTTCACTGTGCTTTTGTACTTTGTTTTTATGATGATATGTTTGTTTTCAGCATTGTAAAAAGAACGTTAGCAATTTTGCATGGAATTTCATTATATTCTTCAGCTTTGCTTGACCTTCTCACAGGAGTTTTGCTTATCCTTATTAATGAATACAATCGTGGCATTAATATCTCAATTCTGTTGTATTTAGAATTTTATAATTGTTGCTAAAATTTTTATTTCCCCAACACATTTTTGACTCTACACTTTATATATTCTATTTACATCCCCTATACAATGTTTACAGTATGTTTGGGTTTTGGGGTATAGGGTTGAATGATCTAAAATGTATCTATAAAATGGTAAAAGGGCAATTATACTAATATCTTTGATATAAACGATTAGTAAACATTTTATATTTTTACTGGGGAACGATTAATCGCATCCAAAATAAAAGTTTATATTTACATAATATATGTGTGTGTACTGTGTATAATTATTTTGTATATATAAATACACACACTTTTTTAAAAAAATATAAAATATTTATATATAATATAAATTTATATATATATACACATGCAAATATTTTTTAGACATGCATATTTGTGTATTTTATACAAAATAATTATAGACATCACACACACACATATATTATGTAAACACAGACTTTTATTTTGGATGCAGTTCATGTTTATGTTTAAATGTTGTCAATATATATTGTACGTTTCATCATCTATCCAAACGTGCAAAAATTTATGTTTTGTACCTGTAAATGTACATATTAATACCTAGGTATTAACAATTAGACCAGGTGTAATGATTTAATCCTCTGGAGGCAAGTTGAAGTGAACCCAAATGCAACATTAATTCTAAAACATAAAACAAAGGCATGACGAGTCATGAAAATGGAAACTCAAAACAAAAACAAGAACATCAACAGGAAACATTCAATACTCAACAAACACACAGGGCAAACATGAGGGCTTAAAGGGATAGTTCACCCAAAAATAAAAAATTCTGTCAGTAATTACTCACCCTCATGTTGTTCCAACCCCATAAGACCTTCGTTCATCTTCGGAACACGAATTAAGATATTTTTTGATTAAATCTGAGAGCTGGATCACTCCTCCATAGGCTTCTTAAAGGGTTAGTTCACCCAAAAATGAAAATTCTGTCAGTATTTACTCACCCTCATGTTGTTCCAACCTCGTAAGACCTTTGTTCATCTTCGGAACACGAATTAAGATATTTTTGATGAAATCTGAGAGCTGGATCACTCCTCCATACTCCTCCATAGGCTTCTTGAGGGATTGAACTTCCAGTTCAGGGATCAGATCCTTTCAGATCCTTCAGGGATTGAAACTTGCCAGCCCCGAAAAGTTATTAAAGACATTGTTAAAATAGTCCAAGTGACTACAGTGGCTCAATCTTAAGTCTATCAAACGATGAGAATACTTTTTGTTCGCAAAAACAAACAAAAATAACGACTTTATTTCAACTATTCATTTCCTTCTCTGTGGGCCTCTAGTCAGTTAACGTAGTGTGATTGCGTAGAGCTACGTCACATGTAGGCTCACTATTAGCCGACGCTGGTCATGTGTGTGATGCGTGTGACGTACAACAACAGAAGCTTACGCTATTATAGTGAACTGACTCGAGGCCCACAGAGAAGGAAATGAATAGTTGAATAAAGTCGTTATTTTTGTTTTTTTGCGCACAAAAAGTATTCTCGTCGCTTGATAAACTTAAGATTGAGCCAGTCACTTGGATTATTTTAACTATGTCTTTAATAACTTTTCGGGGAACAAGTGTCAATCCCTTAGAAGCCTATGGTCGGAGGAGTGATCCAGCTCTCAGATTTAATAAAAAATAACCTAATTCGTGTTCCGAAGATGAACGAAGGTTACGGGGTTTGAACAACATAAGGGTGAGTAATTACTGACAGAATTTTAATTTTTGGGTGAACTATCCCTTTAAATACACAGACTAATTACAAAACAAGGAACACCTGCGAACAATGAGCAGACAATTAACCAATGACAAGATACATGGCAGGATCACATAACAAACAGGGAATCACATGGCAAGACACAGAAACAACAAGAAACAAAACCCAAAACGTGACACCAGGCTGGTTTATGAGGCATTTTCACCACTTCCTCTGCACTGTCAGTTGCTAGTTTATTTACAGTCTCTTAAACATGCAATCTGTCAGTGAGCGTATCTATCTGTGGCTGATTCTGTCTTTCAGTCATTATTTTACCAAGGTATCCAAGGATGTAATGCCTCATGTCTAATGCAAGTCACAGATACCCAAAATACACCATCAAATATAAAATAATACAAGAGTCAAATAAGAAACATCTAGAATCAAAACCTACAGGGATTCTACTCTGAACACAGTTTTAGCTCTCACTTTCAGTTACAGAGGTTTCCTAGTTACATTTCAAAATTAAAGCATCAGAACAGAAAGTTTACTCACTTATTTACAATGTAAATGCAGACTGAATTGAGAAACCTTGATGGAGAAGACAGAACAGAACATATTAAGCAAAATAACTGATGGACATTATATCAAAATCCCTGATGGAGAAAGAGCCTAACTCTTGTGTGGAAGCCTAATAATAAAAGAAGAAAATGTAAATGCTTTATAATCACCTTTAACAAAAAGAAACCGGAGAAAATTGACCCGGGATTCTCAGAGCGCAGAACGAAGCAGGGAACTTATGAAAATACAGAAAAGTGCAATTACATGAAGTTAGAGGAGAAATAAAACAGTACTTGAGTCCTGTAGTGCTCTTAACTGTAATAAATAACTTTAGGATTTCATTCCCATCACAATCAACTTATTCCAGTTACTAGGATATTTCTCTTTCCGACAATGGTGTTTCTAGGATGCCAACTTGGGATGGGTATTTGAATTGAAAGAAAGTATTGAAAGAAATAGAATTCACATAAAAATTTGCAGGGAAAAACGTCTCAGGTTACGACTGTAACCTATGTTCCCTGAGAACAGGGAACGAGACAATACGTCATCGACGTTATGGGGAACGCCTCAGGCGTGACAGGTGTCTGAAATCAAGTATCAACTCACAGCAATCATGTTGACCGGCGACAGCCCGTGCATCATCAGCTCGAATGATGAGCGCGTCAATCTGGATGTATAAAAAGTGCGCCTTGAAACCGTGACAACATCCTATCGTCTGAAGGGACTGTTGCAGGCAGGCCCCGAGGTATGGCAGGGAGACGTATTGTCTCGTTCCCTGTTCTCAGGGAACATAGGTTACAGTCGTAACCTGAGACGTTCCCTTTCGAAGGGAACTCAACAATACGTCATCGACGTTATGGGGAACGAAATACCCACGCCGCCATACTGAGGGGAGTGCATGCCCAATGGCAGTGACAACTGTCATAACCAGTAATACAAAGGACACTAAAAACCACTCACCCTAGGTCACGTTGGGCTGTCAGTGACAGCACTCCCTACCGGTCATAGCCCAAGCTAATGAACCGAGAAAACTGCCAGAACATAGTTCATGGGAGGTAAATCTGGGCCAGCTCAAAGGCTTAGGACCAACTTCCAAATAGAAGGGGTCCCTTCCAGGGAGTGTGGCTAGGGGACTCAAGGGACTCCCATCCAGTCACTATACAGGAAAACATGCCTCCTGACATGCCACCAGGCTGGCCTGGTGATCTATACTAAGACGCACAGTCTGGCCATTGCCTGTCTGTCCGAGACAGAGCCTCTGGAAACTGCCTTGGAAAAGGCGTTCAAAACTGAAGGCCTGCAAAGCTGGCAGAAACCATTCAGTTCCGGATCACAGAGACCGGACCACCTGGAGAGTGTAACTCAACCTCAAGAAATGACGGAAATCGTCCACTCAATCCATGGGCCTACCCAGTGCTCGTCCTGAACACTGAGGAAGTAAGAGAGGGATCAAAACCAGGAAGGTCTGCTGAGGCCAAAGACCTGATTACCCCCTATGTGGGAAGCTCCAGTACCTGAGAGCTCACATCAGGAAAGGCCGTGAGGCCTGTAACCTGGCGACCACCGCATGTGGGAGCTCATAACCAGGAAGGCCGGGTGAGGCCTGTAACCTGACGACCACAGCATGTGGGAGCTCATAACCAGGAAGGCCGGGTGAGGCCTGTAACCTGGCGACCACCGCATGTGGGAGCTCATAACCAGGAAGGCCGGGTGAGGCCTGTAACCTGGCGACCACAGCATGTGGGAGCTCATAACCAGGAAGGCCGGGTGAGGCCTGTAACCTGGCGACCACAGTGTGTGGGAGCTCATATCAGGAAGGCCGGTGAGGCCTGTAACCTGAGACCCAGAATATGGGAGCTCATAACCAGGAAGGCCTGATAAGGCCTGCAACCTGACAACCATACCACGTGGGGGCTACATTAGAAAGTACATGAAACAAAAGTGCATGTAGTTAGTCATTCTGAGTCCAGAAAAGGCCTGGATCAGAATGAAGAAGTTAGCCAGAAAGGCGTCTGTCGTAGCATATTTTGACGAGATCTAGAGTGGGACCCGAGGTGAAAGACTTGGGTCTGGGCCACATAGAAAGGGACTGAAGCGTACAGCGCATGACCCTTACCATAAAAATGGATTTTAGAAAGTACACAAGGTGTTCCATCATGTGACTTACCATAAGTATGGTTTTGACATGACCAGGAAGGCCAGATGTGGCCTATAACCTGATAGTCAAAATGTGTGGGAGCTCACATTCAGGAAGGCCTGATGAGGCCTGCAACCTGACATGTGAAAGCTCATAACCACACCCTAGCGACCACAGTGAGTGGGAGTTCACATTCAGGAAGGCCTGGAGAGGCCTGAAACCTGACATGTGACAACTCATAACCAGGAAGGCCGAGGGGGCCTGAAGCCTGGTGACCACTGAATGTGGGAGCTCAAAACCAGGAAGGCCGGCGAGGCCTGTAACCTGACAACCACAGTAGGAGGGAGCTCATATCAGGAAGGCCTGACAAGGCCTGTAGCCTGACAACCACACCATGTGGGGCTACTTCCAGATAGGCCATAAATATGGATTTTAGAAAGTACATGAAACAAAAGTGCGTGTACTTAGTAATTCCGAATCCAGGAAGGCCTGGATCAGAAAAAGGCGTCTGTCGTAGCAAACCTTGACGACAGAACGCATCTAGAGTGGGACCCGTGGTGAAAGACCTGGGTCTGGGCCACATAGGAAGGGACCGAAGCATACAGCGCATGACCCTTACCATGAAAATGGATTTTAGAAAGTACACAAGACGTTCCGTCGTGTGACTTACCATAAGTATGGTTTTAACATAATCAGGAAAACCAGATGAGGCCTGTAACCTGATAGTCAAAAATGTGTGGGAGCTCACATTCAGGAAGGCCTAATGAGGCCTACAACCTGGAAGGTGAAAGCTCACAACCACACCCTAGCGACCACAGTGAGTGGGAGTTCACATTCAGGAAGGCCTGGTGAGGCCTGAAACCTGACATGTGACAACTCATAACCAGGAAGGCCGAGGAGGCCTGAAGCCTGGTGATCACTGAATGTGGGAGCTCATAACCAGGAAGGCCGGTGAGGCCTGTAACCTGACGACCACAGTAGGTGGGAGCTCATATCAGGAAGGCTGGTAGGGCCTGTAACCTGATACCCAGTATTTGGGAGCTCATAACCAGGAAGGCCGGTGAGGCCTGTAACCTGGCGAGCACAGTAAGTGGGAGCTCATATCAGGAAGGCCGGTGAGGCCTGAAACCTGACAACCACAGCATGTGGAAGCTCATACTCAGGAAGGCCGGGTGAGGCCTGTAACCTGGCGACCACAGTATGTGGGAGCTCATATCAGGAAGGCCGATGAGGCCTGTAAACTGGCGACCACAGCATGTGGGAGCTCATAACCAGGAAGGCCTGGCAAGGCCTGAAACCTGGCGACCACAGCATGTGGGAGCTCATAACCAGGAAGGCCGGGTGAGGCCTGTAACCTGGCGAGCACAGAAGGTGAGAGCTCATATCAGGAAGGCCTGTGAGGCCTGTAACCTGGCGAGCACAGAAGGTGGGAGCTCATATCAGGAAGGCCGGGTGAGGCCTGTAACTTGGCGACCACCGTGTGTGGGAGCTCATATCAGGAAGGCTGGTAAAGGCCTAAAACCTGATACCCAGTATTTGGGAGCTCATAACCAGGAAGGCCGGTGAGGCCTGTAACCTGGCTACCACAGTATGTGGGAGCTCTTATCAGGAAGGCCTGGCGAGGCCTGTAACCTGGCGACCACCGTGTGTGGGAGCTCATATTCAGGAAGGCCTAGTAAGGCCTGTAACCTGAAACCCAGTATGTGGGAGCTCATAACCAGGAAGGTCGGTGAAGCCTGTAACCTGGCGACCACAGTATGTGGGAGCTCATATCAGGAAGGCCTGTGAGGCCTGTAACCTGGCGACCACAGCATGTGGGAGCTCATAACCAGGAAGACCTGGCGAGGCCTGTAACCTGGCGACCACCGTGTGTGGGAGCTCATATTCAGGAAGGCCTAGTAAGGCCTGTAACCTGAAACCCAGTATGTGGGAGCTCATAACCAGGAAGGCCGGTGAGGCCTGTAACCTGGCGACCACAGTATGTGGGAGCTCATATCAGGAAGGCCGGGTGGGGCCTGTAACCTGATAACCACAGTATGTGGGAGCTCATATTCAGGAAGGCTGGATAAGGCCTGTGACCTGACATATGGAAGCTCATAGCCTGGAAGGCCTGGTGAGGCCTGTAACCTGGCGACCACATGTGGGAGCTCAGCTCACCTTACAATTCTACATTACCTTTGCTTGCCAAACATGTCCCCGGCTCTGTACAGGAGACGAGTTCTGAAAAATAAGAGAAGCATGTTATTTGCGCAGAAAAAAAAACATTTTCACTCAATATAAAACCTGCAGCGTGCGAAATGAAGCACACCAGGACTCAAGAACTCAGAAACGTTCTACTGCTTCACAATGGTTAAGAGACAAGATCCAGGGAGGTGATGTCTAACGTTCAGTCCGAGAACGTTTACTCTGGATCACCTCCCTGAGATCCTGCCTCCCGCGGGAGTTATGCCTCCTGCGCGCCCTGCTCCCCCTGCTAGGAGAAGGGGATGCACAGGAAGCGACACTGGCCTTCTGAGTCTGTCTGTGATCCTCAGACCACAACGGACCATGCCCTCCCGGCTGCCTGGGCTGGGCCGAGGACCTCCGCGGCATGCAGCTCTTAAATGCCGCAGAGCGCGCCCACGCCTCCCTGAACTTATCGACCACCGTCTCAACGGAAGGTCCGAAAAGCTCAGAAGGCGAAACCGGCGAATCGAGGAGAAAGGATTTTTCTTTCTCCCCGATGTCAGCCTGGTTGAGCCACAGAAGCCTCTCCGTGGCCACCATAGTCGCCTGATGTAATCTTAAGCGGCTTGGATGGCAGGGTCGGGGTTCCCAGTGACGAAGACCGATCAGAGGCGAGATAGTTAGCCAACGTCTCGACCGGCAGCATCGACACATACCCGTGCTCCGCGGCCCCATCCACAGCAGCGAAACTAGCCTGCTGATGTAGATGAAGACGCGCGGAGAACGGGTTCTTCCATGCCCTCTCGATCTCAGAATGGAGATTGGGAAGGAATGGAAGGCTCGTCCGAGCTGGTGGCTTATGGGTAGGAAGGAACCGATCGTCCAAAACACCACGAACAGGTTCCTCCCGGACGCGCCTCCACTGCAACTGCAATCTGTTGGTGGCGCGCCCCATAACATCCACCAAATCAGCGTACACTGGGCAGGAGGGCTGAGATGGTTAAGTCCTAACCAGACTGATATCATCAGTAGCCGACTCCTGCCCGGCCCGAAGAGAATCAGTCACAGATCCATCAGAAAGAGAAAGAACCTCCTCTACAACGACCAGTAACTCATCCTCGTCAGCTGGCAGATCATCCGCGAGGTTAACACCCCTCTCCAGCTGATCTGCCAGCTCCATCTGAGAGCCCCATGAGCTCACGCGCCGTTGAGCCTCAGCCCGAGCGGGACCAACACCGCGGGGTTCAGATGCCGCGCCCACTTCCCTCGAGAAGTGGGACAGACGAGAACGGAGCGTTTTCAGAGAAAAAACGCTCACAGTTTGCGCAGGAAGTTCCCTCGAGAACTCCCCGCGCGTGCTCTTCTCCCAGGCAGAAAACGCACAGATCGTGTGAATCCTCCGGTGTCAAATATCTGGGACACGGGTCGGCACACTTGCGGAAAGTATTTTCCCCTTCTCTGCACGCTTCATTGTTGATTACTCAAAACAGACAAACAGTCCCTGAAGACGAAAAGGATGTTGTCACGGTTTCAAGGCGCACTTTTTATACATCCAGATTGACGCGTTCATCATTCGAGCTGATGATGCACGGGCTGTCGCCGGTCAACATGATTGCTGTGAGTTGATACTTGATTTCAGACACCTGTCACGCCTGAGGCGTTCCCCATAACGTCGATGACGTATTGTTGAGTTCCCTTCGAAAGGGAACTACCAGTTCACTGTCCTCCCCCTTTTTCGAGCATATAAACCAGTGGTTCTCAACTCCAGTCCTCGGGACCCACTGCTCTGCACATTTTGTATGTCTCTCTTATCTGACACACTCAGTTCAGATCATAGAGTCTCTCCTAACGAGCTGATGATCTGAATCAGGTGTGTTAAATAAGGAGACATACAAAATGTGCAGAGCAGTGGGTCCCGAGGACTGGAGTTGAGAACCACTGGTCTAAACTTATATGGATATAATTCATAAATGCTTTAGAATACAGTTGGTCTCTTTTTATGCCGGAGACACATTTAACGACTGTAAGGCCGATAATTAATGCAATTTGATACTTACGACTGATCATGCCCAAACGAGCAGAGTTGTGTTCAGTCGGTGAGAGGCAGGTGGAGCTGGGGAAGTGGAGGTTTTCAGGAACTCTTATAGCGCGCTCGAGGACTAGCTTACAGCAAACAATGAACCAGAGTATTTAAATGTTGAGCAAGCAATCTCATTGGCTGCAGGATCAGCAGAGGCCAATCAGCTTGTGCCATGTGGTAATGATGTGATTGCTTGCAGATTTAATGTAAATGCCCTATCAGCCTACCATCTAGAGCTTCATGACAGAACTAGATATATTTTAAAGGGGTGGTTGATTATGATTTCACTTTTCTAACTTTAGTTAGTGTGTAATGTTGCTGTTTGAGTACAAACAACATCTGCAAAGTTAAAATGCTCAAAGTTCAAAGCAAAGTGAGATATTTTCTTTTAAAGAAATTGCTACAACAAACGGCGAGCTTCCTCCCGGGTTAGTGACCTCACAAACCCTAAAATTGACATAAACCCCGCCCCCAGGAATGCGATTTAAAGATTATAATGACAGAATATGCTAATCAATGACTGGAAGATAACTAGACATAAGATACATAAATTCATCAACTAACCATTCAGAAATGTCCCGTTGCATTCTACATGTTGTCACTTCTTGAGTCTCTCCATCTTTTTCCGACTCCGGTTTGAACATAAAAGGTGAAAAGTTTTTGAAATTTTCAGTGCATGTCTGTGTGAGGTAATCGAAGCTGCTAAGGACACAAGCTGTTGAAGCTTCGCCCTCTGTGCCGGGAGCAGCAACTCATTTGCATTTAAAGGGACAGACACAAAAACGGTGCGTTTTTGCTCACCCTCAAAAAGCGACAATTTTAACATGCTGTATAAAAATATCTGCTCCGTTCTGCTCCAATTTTGATGTCTGCTGATTGCAGTACCTCGTTAAAATAAGGTAAATACAGCTACTAACCACATAGTCATATTTAAAAAGTAACACATTAATATATCCTATAGTATAGGATATATTAGTGTGTTAATATAGGACCTATACTGTAAAATATGAGTAGCCTACTCATATTACTACAATTAAACAACTATCACAATTTGGTGGACAGCTAAATCAATTTCATATTAAGCTCATGTAGTCTGTTTTAGCTAGGTTAGCATCCTATAATTTATTAATTTATTTTGCATGCGCAAAAAACTCAAAGATTGATCGGACATGCCCGATCGGTTAGCACATTCTACTGCAGAACAACCCATTATGTCGGTGTGAAATAATTAATTATAGAAATTTAGATATTAAATTTAAAGGTCTAATCTCCTCAGTCCTCCAATGATCCCGGAAAAAAGTCCGTTGGTGCTTCAGTGACTACTTTGCCCAGAGAACCTGTCAATCACAGCTGTCAATCATGACGCCACAGCGCCGTTTTTATTGCATCGAGACGTTTTGGGTTCACTTTTCAGGGCTTGTGCGGCACGCTTGGTGTGAACACAGCAGCAACTGAATGCTACCCCAGATAGTCACGCAGTGTGAAAAGAACAGTTTAACAGCAACTATAACAACTTTTTGAAAGTACAGTATTGTTACGCTTTACATTTGCATTAAACTGCTGTGATTTACTTATAAACCCTGCCTGTGCAAAATTCACACTGAAAAAAGTATTTCAGCTCATATCATGACCAGCTCATGAAATAAACCTGTTTATTTTAGTCAGTTATATGGCGCTTTTCCACTACACAGTACCGACTCGACTCGACTTTGTTTGGTTTTCCACTGTGTAAAAGTTGTACCTGTACCTGCTTTCGGGTACTTTTTTTCGTATCACCTCCGGCGATGAAAACACTGCAGACTGCTGATTGGTCAGAGAGAATCGTCACTATTCACTGCGTCATCATTGCACACGCCAGACGGAGCTAATTTTTTCAGCAGTGTTTCGTTTTGCTGCCCTCAGCCTCTCCTGAAACAACGTTTGTCTTCTTGCTGTGAGAAATAGGCACATCCCGAGGATCAAACAACATACACTCGATTTCCTCCATTGTCCTGTGTGTGTGGGGGTAGCGGGTGTGTGTCGCGTAGTTCCTGTGGCGTCGCTATGACAGGTACTATTGTGGAGGTACTATCTGTAATGGAAAACGGAGCGAAAAGCGAGCCGAGCCGAGGCGAGACGAGTCGAATCGAGTTGAGCTGATACTGGTAATGGAAAAGCGCCAATAATCACCTTTTTGATTGTTTCAAAGGAGCTTTACAGTGATAACACGAAAATAATGCAACAGTTTGTTTCAGCTGTACAGCAGATCTAGAAGAAATTAATGTCAAAGTCCAGCTTAAAGGTGCTCTAAGCGATGTTGGGTGACATCACTTCTTGTTGATGTTCAAAGTATTGTCAAACAAAACGGAGGCTAGCTAGACCCATAGACAGTAAAAGAAATGGACACAGCGATAGGGCTGTGCGATATGGACAAAAAAAACTATCACGATTTCTTGATTTTTTTTTCGATTTCGATTTTAATCACGATTTTGACACAAACAGACATGATTTGCAGTTTTAATGCATTCTGTGTGAATTTGAAACATATTTCCAAAGGAAACCAATTACAGCTTTATCGTGTAGCACTAGATCTGGTAAAACGTTACACATTGCTCTTTGTATTGTTGTAAAATACATTCATGAAAAACAAGATAACAAAAATCAAAAAGATCAATTATTTTATATATAGTCTACTATAAAATTAAGACATATATTAAGTATAGCACAGCTGTTTAATGAGGCAACAACATATGATAGATAGGACAGAACAAAAAAGGCTATTAATAATCTTTCATTGCACAAAAGTATTATGATATGATTATGAAAGACTCCAATACAGTGCAGCACACAGTGCTTATGCGCATCCAGAGCGCAGAATGATGCGCTTGAAGCAACAAAGAGTCACAGCGCGCAGCTCTTCGAGTCCGCATTGAAAAGTTCAAAGCACAAAGGAAAGAGTCAAGACATATCGATGCATAGTGTATTATACAGTATCTATCTATGCAACAGTTTATTGAGCCTTTTCTTTTAACAGTTTTTAATTTCAGTTACTGTGCGCGTGAAGAACAATTATAGACAGTACTCTCCAGTGTTGCGATCCAACAGACAAAGGGTAGAAACGAACATGATTAAGGTACAGTCCAGCAAGATAGTCATTTAATGCGAAACCATAGAGCTTTATCTACAGATCAAGTATAATAATATTAACATTGAATCATCTTGGAGAGAGTTTCCTCGTTGACTGTCGTAACGTTAACCGAACGCGACGCGCTGTTTGAACGCTGAATGGAGAATGACTGACAGCCGCAGCGGAGGGAACTACTTGTAAACCAATCAGGTAATGATATTCCCTTACGTTCCCAAAAGAAAGAAACTTGGTGAGGCAAGCCCCTTTGCGCTAATATTTCCATGCACTGGCGCTCCCTTCTGGCACGCGCACCTGTTCACAGTTCACTGAATCTCTGGTACCCCCCCCCCCCCCCCCCCCCGGATAGCATACTGGGAGGTTGGAGTCGGGAGCGCGGAAAAAAATCGTGCTATGAAGCGATTTAGAAATCGCGCATGCTCAAATCGCGATTTTATTACGATTTCGATTAATCGCACAGCCCTACACAGCGACCCCCTTGATTTCAACGGAGAAAACTGAAGCTCGATTAGAGCACTCACTTCCTGATGGCTGAGCGTACTGCGCAGCCTCAAACTGAGCTTGACGACAGTCTGACAGTTGTAAATCTTCTAGTAGCTGTACCAAGACAAATCTGAATCACCTAATTCCTCAAAAACGTTGTTGAAATATTTTGTCCTGTTGCTTTTATGGACTCTCTATCTATGGGCTTCTCCCTTGACTTTATGCCTCCATGTCCCCCCGATTGCCTCATAGACAGTAAAAGATTGCCTGCGAGCTTCTCCTCCTGTCTATACGGTAATTTCTCTATTGTGCGACAGAAAGTCGCGTGTGTTTACTGACGCAATCGTTAGCCTATTTTTACAAAAACGTCTTCTACGGGGCCATAACCATAAGATACAAAGTAATGGAGCCTTTTATACATTGTCGTGTTTCTTTAGAAATAAATAATGGACAAATGAAGTATTTGGATGCCTCAGATGTAAAGTTATTCGCTGTCAAAGTGACGCCAAAATGAATGGGAGTCAATGGAATGCTAACAGCAGGTGAAGTTCTGCTACAATGGCGGCCCCCGCGAGACTTCAGTTTCCGGCTAATGGATTACCCCCTTGGCTAGACCCTCCCTCCTTCTCATCCGCGCACTAACCCCCCAAACCCCATCCCCAAATTCTTCTTGTCGGTTATTGGCTGGAACAGTTTGTTATGTTTTGTGGTGCAGGTTAACCCAGTTTGTTTTTGTTGCCGTTTTTGGAGCCTGGGGTGTCTGCAGAGACCGCATTTTTTTACAGTGTGTTCAGGGGACAGGGGACAGGATAGTGAGGAGATGTTTGCTGTATTTGACAAAAAATGTTTTGGCCTAAAAAACGTGTGACATCGCTTAGAGCACCTTTAAGAAAGTTCAGTGATGGTTCCTTTCTGTTGTAAAACAGTTAATTAAATTAATTTAGTTAATTTATCTATACAGCCGCTCTGGAGAAAACAGTGATGTCATCGTCCAGCTTAGTGCAGTACTCATATAATGGTGTCAATGCAGGCAGATCAATATTATAATATAGCTTAGTATCTGAGCATGGGCATCATAAAATGCACTGCTTGTATGTATTCTCCAACCACAGGGATTACAGCTTTAGTGTAAGTTCCTCCAAGTATTTAAGTTTTGTTTATTTTTATTTTTATTTTTTGTACTGAAGAATTAATTGCAGCCTATTTAACAAAAATATACAACCTTCCTATTGCTGGCTTTAGACTTTCTGGGCTGCTTGTCTGCTATTGTACTGCAAGAGTGTTGTAAATGTGTTTTTCCTGTTTTGTCAATCATGATTTTCAGTCTCTTTGTCATAAAAAAATATTGTATGGCATTTAAATAGCACACAATCTGAAGGGTGAGTAATGACCGAATTTTAATTTCCGAGTGAATTATTCAATAAAACAGAAAACCTTTAGCATTAATAGTTATCAGACACTACAATAAATAAATAAATAAATTAATTAACAAAACAAACTTGAGAGTTTATGATTTTTTGATAGAATACTATTTCTTCTGTTATTTTAATGAACATTTGAAAAGCGCTTATTTTGTGTGCTTACCTGGAACTCAAACTTGGCAGCAGGGGAGGAGCACGTTATCAATCCAATGACTTGTCATGAACAATCATCATGTCTATCTCATCAGCATGAGAGGAAGCATATATGCACTCAGTCGACTCACCATTCCTTTACAGTTTTTCAGCATCCCTCCACTACGGCACCTCACTCTTGGCTTGTTCCTTCAGGAATAGGCTACTGGTGGAGTAGGCTGGGTTCGGGCCGAATACCGAGCCCGGAGCCCTGTCCTCGGACAGCACGTCAAATATGCATACCATTTTTTCTATTTGACTTAGGCCTATTTCAAATAAGTCGAGGGGGCAGGGGCTCATGCAGTCTCGCAGAATTAGATCTTCATGCAGTTTTCGGGCACACACGTTATTGAGAATTCACGAGTTCACAGTGAATACATTTCCGTCAACTCGTGAATTCTCAATAAAGTGTGTGCCCGAAAACTGCATGAAGATCTAATTCTGCGAGACCGCATGAGCCCCTGCCCCCTCGTCATAGCCATCGCGCAAATCAAGAAGAGCAGCATTTACTGGTGACAGCCAGCGAGGAAACGCTAGTGTTTGCTGGGTAGAAAATGGAAACAACTTTAAAAATAATTCTGTAAAATTCAAGATATGAATTGATGAGATTTTGTCTGATGCGATTTTGTCTTTCCCAAATATCAGCAAGATTGCAAATGTAATTTTAATATTTAGTTTTTATAATTTTTCCACACATTATTTTATTAAAACAGTTCAATACACTATATGTCGATATTAATTTACAATTTTAAACACAGTAATGTATTTTTTGACTGTTTTTGCTCTATTTCACGAACAAAAGTTCAGAGCAAAGCAGAACAGTTGCGTCTCCTTGCAACACAGATGAATCAGTCGGTTTGAACAAATCAGTGAATTAAAGTTGCAGTAGGGAGTTTTGAGAAAATGTTGACTTAGCCTGAAAATTTGAACAAGCACAACTTCCAGGTCCAACCCCTTTGCTCTCTGCTGCGCTACAGCCCTCCCTCCACAGCTCCTCCCCCACAGCGGAGCCTGCCGTGAACGCCCACCCATGACGGCGGATTATAAACAGTTATGGAACATTCACTAATAGGGACGAAACATCAACAATATGCTTTACATTGACTATGGCCTGCCCATACTTTGACTACAAACTTGGTCCTCAAATCATTATGTATTTTGCAATACATGTAACTTTATAACGTTGCACTCTTTCTATAAGTTATAAATAGCTAGTAAAATAACGTTAAAGGATTAGTTCACTTTTAAAAAAAACTTTTGCTGATAATTTACTCACCCCCATGTCATCCAAGATGTCCATGTCTTTCTTTCTTCAGTCGAAAAGAAATTAAGGTTTTTGATGAAAACATTCCAGGCCTTTTCTAATAATGGACTTCAATATAGGACACAAACGTTTCAAGGACCAAATGACAGTTTCAGTGCAGCTTCAAAGGGCTTTAAACGATACCAGACGATAAATAAGGGTCTTATCTAGAGAAACGATCGATCATTTCAAAAATAAATACAAAACTTTAAGTTTTATAAGCACAAATGCTCGCCTTGCTCTGTTCTGTGATGTACGTTCGTGATCCTGTTCGAACTCGTTCATCAAAATGAACAAATCTTTTTTCGAGTCATTTCGTTCGTTGAATGAACGAAATGACTCAGAAAAAGACTCGTTCAAAATGAACAAATCTTTTTTCGAGTCATTTCGTTCGTTGAATGAACGAAATGACTCGAAAAAAAGATTTGTTCATTTGGATGAACGAGTTCGAACAGGAGAGTCACGAACGACGGTACGAGCGTGATTGACACTGCTAAGACATTCCTCCTGGCTCTGATTGGTTGTTTCTGACCGGGAGCGGTGTATTTCTGCAAATGGCAATAGGACCACAGGGAGGAGCCAGAGGAGCTTGATTTTTTCCACAGATTATATGTCTCATATTCCACTGTCAGGACATAATGACAGTTTTAACAAATACTTGTTTACAAAAGTGACCTACTGGAGCTTTAAGGATTCTTTGACTCACTTATTAAGCCTTGCCGACACCTAATACAGTTTCATATAAAAGTATTAAAATGAACAGTATCATTTCATTTAAAAAAAAAATGTCTCCTCATATTTCTATATTAAAAAAATTACATTTAAAACACTAATTTCATAACATTATTATTTTAAATTGTTACATTATTACATTATTATTAGGGCTGGGCAAGTTAACGCGTTATTATCGCGTTAACGCATTTATTAATTAATGCCGACAATTTTTTTATCGCACGTTAACGCAGTTTTTTTTTATTATTATTTTGAAAGCCCGTTGCTCACTGGCTCTGAATACACATAGGCCTACAGTCAAACCATGATCACAGGAGGGGTGGGATGTTGGTCAGGCAGCAAATAACCCACCCAAACAAGCAGTGGAGAGAGGCAGGTTCTCTCTGGTGAACAGTTAAAGGGTTGCGCTCCGCGAGTGAATGACAGGCGCTCTATGGATAGTACCTATAAACCCTATAGATAATAACTATTTAGATTCTGGAAACTCACTAACAGCGAGCCGAGGATCAGTCTCTCTTCTAATGATTTGTGCTGCGCGTCCTTTATAAAAAGTTATAGACAATTCAACTTCGGCAACGAGCGGGCGCGGGCGCGTGCTTGAGGCGAGCATGACCGCAACAGTTTCACAGGAACGCACCCGCTTGTCGCTGCACCTTGTGCTCGACCACTTCACCTCACTCTTGGCTGATTTATACTTCTGCGTCGGACTTACGCCGAAGACTATACGCTATAGACTACGCGTTGGTTTTCATTTATATCTCTCCGTCGTTGTCCGCGTTGACGCGCAATTACACATGCAGAGGGAGCATGTGAAACCCGAGGAGCGGTTCTAGCAATCACAGCGCTTGCGGTACGCGTAGAATTGACGTTACATTTTTGGAGAGGTGCACGTCAGGGTACGCCGAAGTGTACGCGCGCTACACAGCTACGGCGTGAGTATAAAATATAAATTGTTTTTTACTCTGTTTAATGTAATCTTACGTGGGAAACCATGGCATGACCAAACCTAAGCTACTATAAGTAACGTTGGTCAACTTATATCTGTAGTAGTGATCATGACCTCTGACTACTACATAGACTGTTTCTGCTGCTCCCTGATAAAAGATACCTGTTGATACCTGTTCAGAAAAAAAAAAACAAGAAAACTAGACTCCTTTTAACAAACTAGATAAAAGGTAATGCCCTGGCAGTGGCAAATAGCTTTGTTTAAATATTTGATTCGATTGCATTAATGTTTAAGTTGAGATTTGAGATTACTGTGTAAAGGGAATACTGCTGGTATAAAAGCACCTTATTTGTTTAAAGTTATTGCACTTTTGTGTATATAGCAGTACATTTAAATCAAAAGTGCGCAATACACTACTTTAGAAGTCATTATTCAATTTTGCGCATAACAATGCGATTAATCGCGATTAATCGCAAGAGAATCATGCGATTAATCGCGAATTAAAAATTTTAATCGTTGCCCAGCACTAATTATTATATTAAATGTACGGCATCAACATTGTGTACATTTTCTTGGAAAAAAGCAACTGCCAAATGCATAAATGTAAAGGGTATTTGAGCAACTAACAAAATACATACATTGCAGTTGTGGGTCAAATCATAATCTTAATAGAAATTTGATATGCACATTCTACAATACATCAGAGTGTTGAAACTTTGCATGCATTTTCATGATTCTAAATGAAAAAATATATATATCATAGGTTGACTAGTATTTCCAACAACTTGACCCACATAACAAGGGTTAAGACTAAAAAAAAAAACAGAATTTATGCAAGATACTGTAATTACACCTTTGTGTGTCTGCATCTATTTGTCTATTTATATGTTTATGAGAGATACAATGCATTAGTGATTCCTCAGTCTATGAAAAAGCTTAATTTAGCCATAATGGAAAGCCTTTGCAAATGATAAGCGGGCGTTTTCAGCACTGTGGTTTTTACTTAGACAGCCTTCTAAGCTAACAAGTAAATGTAGACAGAACGTACTGAAACAGGTGATGTCTTTTTAAAGACTTCAGAACCAATCTGTGCTTAGTGAGAACGCCTTTAAGAAGGCTTCAGTGTCACAATAATAATGATGATGGCGATGAATTGATGATGATTAGGTGAGGTATAAGAGCCATAATAAGCAACTCTTCCCTGCAATAAGACCTCTCCAGGAGCCAGTGGTTGGGTTAGTTGAAATATGCTAGAAATGCTGCCTTCATATTGTGTTTACTAGGTGCAAGCAATGTCACAATTACCTGGGAGGATTTTTATTGATCCTTGAATTTGCAGATTGGGGGTTCGATTGAAGGTTCAAGGTGAAAGCCAATTGTTAATGGTCGTATTAGGGTGTAATTGTGAATATTGATTTGCTACAATTTGGTTTGTTGATGAACAAATTCCTTGTACGAGGCAACAGGTTTGGAAAGAAAGACATTAAAGGGACAGTTCACAAAAATTAAAGTACTGTCATAATTTACTGTACTCACTCTCATATCGTTCCAAAACTGCATGACATACTTTCCTTTTAACGTGGAACGCAAAAGGAGATGTCTGGCATACTGTTGAGGACTGACAGCCGCAGTCACCATTCACTTTGATTGTGTCTGTTTTCCATACAATGAAAATAAATGGTGACTGAGGCTGTCATTCTACCTAACATCTCCTTTTGTGTTGTGCAGAAGAAAGAAACTCATACGGATTTGGAACAACGTGAGGGTGAATAAATGATAATAGAAATGTCATTTTTGTATGAACAGTCCCTTCAAGATGAAAATAACCCAAAAAATTCCTTAAAGACATGTACACCTTCATATGAACACAATTCTCATTATTCTCAGTGCAGCACAAGAATGAAAAAATGCATTACAGGGGATTATGCCCCTTTTTACAAGATGTAATAAAAGTCTCAGGTGTCCCCAGAATGTGTCTGTGAAGCTTAAAATACCCCATTGATCATTTATTATACCCATGTTGTAAATGCCAATTTTTGAGTAGAAGGAAAAACAGGCTGTTTTCATGCATGTATCTTTAAATGAAAATGAGCTGCTGCTCCCGACCCCGCTTTCCAGAAGAGGGTGGAACCTTTACAGCTCGTGCCTGGGATACTTTGCCAAAAACAAAAAAATCTGTTTGATTTTGATTGTCATCTCGAATCGCAGTCATGCTCACATGACCTTGCAGTTCTTCATCATCATGAAAGTTTATTATCTGCATGTGTTTTAAAGCCATATCAGTCAAAACTTCTGATATATGGTTTTCTGAGCGCACACATCCGAAGAATGAAGTTGTCTTTCACGTCTTACTGTGCTTAAACTGTCAAATACACACAAGGTTGTAAAAAAACAAAGTTTCACATAAACACAAAGTTCACATAAACACATTATGTCTGTGAACGTAAACAGCAAGTAAAAGAAATCACATCTGTATATTAGCGTATACAGTACCTACTGCTAAATATGACAGAAAATAACTCACTGCTAACTTGATAACTTTAGTAGCTTTAATAAGAAGAAATTTCTTACTTGAATGCTGCTGTTAAATGCTCTGGCGAGGAGATAAACATGGCGGACTGTGTACAGCTCACTCAGGGTGATATTTTGAAGATGAAAAGAAGATATTTTGAAGAATAAGGGTAACCAAACAGTTGATGGGCCCCATTGATTTCCATAGTATCGGGAGGGAAAATACCATGGAAGTCAATCGGGTCCATCAAATGTTTGGTTACCGACATTGTAAAATTTCTTCTTTTGTGTTCAGCAGAAGAAAGAAATTCATACAGGTTTGGAACAACTTGATGGTGAGTAAATGATTTTTAATTTTTGGGTGAACTATCCCTTTAATAAACATCATTACACAACAAATCCAAGTCTTTTGCCCTTCATTTTGTTCCATCAGCACTTAAAGAAAGAAAATGTCACAAAATGCTCCCTTAAAAAAAAAAAAAAATTGAACACACATTATATCATAATTTTGATTTCCAATTTTTTCCCAGGAGAACTTAAAACTAGGTAGCATATTGTCTTGTTACAATAACGCATTGTGCAAGGCTATTTTTAAAATGCAATTTTAATGTCAAGAGCTGTTATGTAAACAACACAACTAGCACATCTATAAAAGTATATTAATACAATGAAAGCTGCTGTAAATTTTAAACAAAGCATTCAGTGTTAGGGCTCTCTGCTGTATTCCTACTTTAAAGAAAAATGTCAACAACATTTTATCACCCAAGGTGGTAAACAAGTCATCAACATGGGTGCGGTTGTCTGCAACAGTGAAACTATATGATTTCTAAAAGCTTAATGCAGAAAACAAGGAGTTTCCAGATGATCTGTATGAAAGGATAGCATGAGTTTGGATGCTTGTAATGTTTGGTACAGATGGACAGTGGCGTCATGCCCATTCAAAGTGAGGGGGCACGTGCCCCCTCAGATTTTTCCTCCCTTATAATTTTTTGTCAAAACTTTATTCCTATTATGCTCCATAATTACCAGAGCCTATAACGACTCAAATGTATTCTTCTGGATGTGTAATAAATCGGTCAGCATCAGCCCGCCCCTTTTTCCTAATATGGTGTCTGTGTATATAAAATCTAGAGCGCAACGCTCTAGAATCTTTGCTGTGTATGTTCAAGCAACTCACTCGTCTTGCACGTTTAGCTGCCAATGTTTTACAGATGATCTTGAAGTGGTAAGTGGGCAAAGCAACAAATCGGCATTGAATTAGTTATCGGATGATATTAAAAGGTAGTGGGATTATTTGTGGTTGACCTGGAAATTTTAACTTGATCAAAAAGTTATGGATTTGATATTAGCTATTCAGAGCATTAACTTAAGTTGTGTCAGTGTAACGTTATTGATAGCTAACATCGACTTGATGTTTCTCCCATAGACTGTTATTCACGGTTCTTCACGGATCAGGCAGCAAATGCAGTGAAAAAAGATAGGCTACCCGTTCGAAAGCTACAGCATAGTTGTTATACAGATTGCTATGACCGTGATGTAGGCTTAGAGACAATGTAACTACAGTATTTCAATGATTTTACTAAAGTAATGTTACATATTACATTTGATTTGACTACTTTTTTACATTTCTGTCAAATATTAACCATTTTCAAATAAACGGGGTAGTGTTAACTTTATTCAGCACTGAAATCTGTCAAACTTCTTTCAAAGTTCTTCATTACATATTAATATTAAAATAACTTCATTTCAGAGTCAGACCTCAGCAAGTCAGACCTCAGCACCTTTATGTACCTTTAATGTAAGATCGTTCTTAGGTCAAATACCAATTTAAAATCATAACATAAAAACAGCAATGGTACTGTTTTTAAAATCATGTGTAGTAGGCCTAAGTGTACAGTAAGTGTGTGTGTGAACATGCTTTAATGAAGTAGACTTCAAAAGCTTTTGAATTTGAGCTTACAGTTCTTTCATCAACCTGTCTTTTACATAAACTTACAAAATAGATACTTTAACTTAGTCCTCAGATAGAGGAGGGTTGGTGCTAGCTCCGTTAAGGTATTTCTGTCCCTCCCAAACTGCATTGAAATGGTATGTTTAGCAGCCAGAATTGAAAAATTTTCAGGGGGAGAAACCCCCTGACCCCTCCTAACATGATCCATATCACCCGTCAGAAAACAATTGCAACGTCTCAGACTGTGCCCCTCCAGAATTTTGGCTTGCATGACGCCCCTGCAGATGGAGCATGTAAATCTGCAAAGACAAGCTGTAGATGCAGTTCAGGAAATCCGTTTCTACTGAAGTTAAAAGAGCCTGCCAGTCGTGCTTTGACTTAAAATCAGTGCAGTGGGATACTTTGATCTACCAAGATGCACAGTAAAACTCAACTGTTACATTAAATACGACACGATTTCATAACACTCATCAAAAATGTTATTTCTTTATGTGCCACAATTGTTGTAAACTATGGGAAGTTCTCAAGCACTCAAAATTAATTAATTTTTTGTTAATAACTGAATCAAAACAGTATGAAAACTTCTCACGAATGCATACTGCAATTCACAGTTGTATATCACAATTTATGTATATATGCATCAGTGACAAATAAGAATGCCTGTGATGATAATAAATATGGTGTATTCTTACAGGTGTATTTTTATGTATATTTATGATGGTTTCATGTCTTCTTGTTTTTCTTTTGTTTAAGTTTTACCATTTTGTAAAGAGAATGTTACGAGGTGCAACCATCAAATAGTAAAATGCTTTTCTTGCACTTTGAATACATGGAAGCATACCCAACTTTGGCATGTTGATTATTACATGTATTTTGAATGTTTGAGTCATAAATATTAAGAAGTTTAATTTAATTTAATACCATCTGACCTGTTGAAAAATTACTTTTAATAAAAAGGCCAAAATATGTGATATGTGAAAAACAGAAAAAGAAAACAAATAGTAGCACTTTAAATTAAGGTTTATTTGTTAACAATGTTAATTTGTTAACTTTGTTAATGTTATTCATTGCATTAAACAAACTCAGTGCATTAAACCAAGTTCTGTCAAGAATCTCTAGATGCAGCAGGCTGATGGGTCTTTAACTGATTATATTTACATCGTAAACTACATGTCACAAGCTGATTGGTTGTTGGTTGAAACTAATGAGCTTGCTGCTCAACATTTAAATAGCTGGTTGGCGTTCACCATAGCAGTTTGCAGTGTGCTTTCAGAGTTCTTCTGAAACAATCCACCTGTACTTCCAACAAGACCAAATGCATTAATATTGTCTTATACATTTCCATGCTAAAACTCTTCTGAGAGTTCTCATGATAGAACTAATGTTAATAGATGTTAACAACTTTTGATCTTAAAAATGTATAAGCAAATGTTGAGATTAACATTAACTAAGATTAAAAGCGATAGTTCACCCAAAAATGAAGATTTCTTTCATCATTTACTCACCCTCAAGTTGTTCCAAACCTATATGAATTTCCTTTCTGCAGATGAAGAACGTCTCAGTTACGTATGTAACCCTCGTTCCCTGATGGAGGGAATGGAGACGTAGTCGACGTGTCGACTGATCGGGATCACGATTGGGAGCCTGTCATCTTCGAGTACTGTTAAAACGAGCCAATGCACATTGGCGTGCGAGATCTGCATCTCACACTCCGCCCCGCGGCGCGGGTATAAATACGGAAGTGGATGCATTGCACACACCTGTTGTTTTTTCGCTGAGGAGCTGAGTGGAGCCCGGAGTCAGCGGTGGTCCAGCAATAGTGGCAACGGGACTACGTCTCCTTTCCCTCCTTCAGGGAACGAGGGTTACATACTTAACCGAGACGTTCCCTTTCAGTCGCTCACATTCGATGTATCAGGTCTCAGGACAACTTGAGTGTCAGCCAGCTCGAATTCCAGGCACGATTCGTTGACCGAAATTGCATGCAGGTCCCCTACTCTCCTGATGGAGGCCAAAGCAAGCAGGAGAACTGTTTTAAAGACAGGACTTTTAACTCAGCTGCCTGCAGAGGCTCAAAGGGAGGTCTCTGCAGTGCGGTCAGCACCAGAGATAAGTCCCAAGAGGGTATAGAGGGGGTGCAAGGCGGATTTAGTCTCCTTGCTCCCCTCAGGAACCTGATGAACCTGATTTGTTGGACCAAAAAGGGGCAACTAGCAAGACCTGCTCCTCTTCCTCCCTGACTTTGCACAGAGTCTGTACAAGAAGGCTCACTGGGGGAAACGCATACTTGCGGAGGCCCCGGGGCCAGCTGGGTGCCAGCGCATCCGTGCCGAGGGTCCCCTCGGTCAGGGAGTAAAACAACTGCCAATGGGACAAGTCAGGATAGGCAAACAGATCTACTGTGCGGCCCCGAAGTGGTCCCAGATCAGCTGTACTGCCCAGGGATGGAGTCGCCACTCTCCCTGGGCCACAGGTTGTCATGAGAGCTCGTCGGCGGCACGATTGAGCAGGCCAGGATGAGCGACCTCAGATGCTTCTGACTCCATAGGAGGAGGTGGCGGGCGAGTTGCGACATGTGACGGGATCGTAGACCACCTTGGTGGTTGATGTACGCAAGGGTTGCAGTGTTGTCCGTATGGACAAGTACATGCTTGCCCCCCAGCCGGTGTTGGAGGCATCTGTGGAGACCACAGCATTCTTGGACACTTGTTCTAGGGCACTCCGGCCTGGAGTAACGAAGGGTCTCACCACGGGCTGAGGGTTTGGCGGCAGGCCGGGGTGATGTGCCGTCTGTTGGACTGCGTCCAGCTCCATACCGAGAAAAGAGATCCTATGCACGGGGGCGAGTTTGCTCTTTCCCCAGTTGACCCGAAGACCCAACACCCAACTGGCTGCAAGTCCCTGTGTTCACACAACTGCTCTCGAGAGTGAGCTAGTATCAGCCAGTCGTCGAGATAGTTGAGGATACGAACACAATTCTCTCTCATGGGAGCAATGGCTGCCTCCGCAACCTTCGTAAAGACGTGGGGCGACAGGGCTAGCCCGAAGGGTAGGACTTTGTACTGATACGCACGACCCTCAAACGCAAAGCGCAGGAATGGCCTGTGTCGTGGCAGGATGGAGATATGAAAGTATGCATCCTTCAGGTCGATCGCTAATAAACCAATCTCGGGGACGGATGCACTCGAAAATGCGTCTCTGCAGTAGCATTTTGAACGGAAGCTTGTGAAGGGCCCGATTCAAAACTCGCAGGTCCAAGATTGTCCGTAACAAACCACCTTTCTTGGGTACAATGAAGTACGGGCTGTAGAAGCCGGTCTTCAAATCGGCTAGAGGAACCGGCTCTATCACATCCTTAGCCAGTAAGACTGCAATCTCCACACGCATGACAGGGGCACATTCGCTCAACACCGAAGTGTAATGAATGCCGCAGAACTTGGGCGAACTGAAACGTGTAGCTGAGTCTGATGGTACGGAGGAGCCAGCTGGACCATTTGGTAAACACTCTCCAGGCTTCCACAAACCGGACCAGGAGGACCAGAGGCACTAGAGACGTACTCGATGTACACCGGGGCAGGATGTGCCGGATGGCCTCTGTCTGGGTTTGGTTAGCAGAGAACTCCACCGCGTCGCCGAACAGCCCAACCTCGGATATTGGGGAGTCCAGGAACCGAACCTTGTCCGCATCCGCCATATCAACCAGGCTGAACCAACGGTCATTGTGCATGTCCATGAGTGCCTTGGCCTGATAGACCTTTAGCAATGCCATGGCATGAATAGAGGAAGAGCCTTGCCCACAGGCTTTGTAAACTCTGCCCGTAAGAACGGACGAGATCTCACAGGCCTCAGAGGGGAGATAAGGATCCCCGTCCAAGAGGCAGTGGGCGCCGGACACAGGTGTGCCACGCCAGACCGCTCCACTGGAGGGATAGCCTCGTAACCCTTCATCGCTCCTCCGTCAAGGGTAGTAAGGGGAGAGGAGCTCTCTAGGCAGTTTCTGGCAGTAAAAGGTGTCATCCATGACCTAGTAAGCTCTCCATGCACTTCAGGAAAGAAAGGTACTGGGGCGTTGGGCTGAGAACCAGCACGGCCCGCCCCGAGAAACCAATCATCCAACCGAGACTGAGCGGGACAGGATTCCCGGTGGAGAATGGAGGATTCCACTGAAGCCCTTTTCAGCATAGCTGACATTTCTGGATCTGGCTCGGGCAACGTTACACTCCCAGAGGGAGATAACGGAGCCGAGTCATCATCTCCAGAGGCCAGCTCACCCACCTATGCTGCAATCGGCATCCTATTCTCTGGAGGGGCCCCGAATGAAACGGCTGGTCGGTCCATTACAGAGGGACCAGCACGCTCATTGGGGGACTCCACAACCTGTGGTGTGATGGAGGAGTGAGGAGCCCACAGGGAATGGTTACAGAGCGGGTATTCCATCACTATCCTCCGATCACCCATCCCATACGGCACCCTAGGGTGGGGCATGGTAATGGGGACTCCGAAGGCGAGTCTCGATCTCAACACCGAGACAGTCATATTCCCACAATGGGAACATGAACCATCCACAAAAGCTGCTTCATTGTGCTGTAAGCCCAAACACGTGATGCAACAATTGTGACTGTCAGAGGGGGACAGGGAACGACCGCATCCAGAAATGCACGGGTGGAATGACATCTTGAAAAAGACGCAAACGCACCCGTGTTGCTCTTTCAGGAAATGAAAAACTCTCACCAGTACCGGAGCACACAGGGGAATGATCACGGCAACACTGACAGGGATGGTGCAGTCTGTACCAGTGAAGCACTCACTTTCCTCGCCCTCAACCGGCCGTCAGACAAACAAACACAAACACAGAATTGTGATGCTGTTAAAACAGCAGTTGAGAGCTCAGAAGGCTCGCGACCACCGCTGCACTCGCGCTGTAGAACCACCAGCACCGGGAGAGACTTCCTGAATAGGTGCCGACACACTAGCTCGTTGTAATATAACAACACTCTTCAGAGACATCGACATGAAGACCGAACGGCTCCGAAGCGAAAGACAACTGGTGCGTGCATCCACTTCCGTATTTATACCCGCACCGCGGGGCGGAGTGTGAGATGCAGATCTTGCACGCCAATGTGCATTGGCTCGTTTTAACAGTACTCGAAGATGACAGGCTCCCTAAGCGTGATCCCAATCAGTCGACACATCGACTACGTCGAACGTGAGCGACTGAAAGGGAACACAAGATATTTTGAAGAATCAAAGAGTTAATGGACACCATTTTTTTGGATTTGGATTTAGTCGGTAAGTCACCATCACCATCACTGACCCATGTACTGTTTTGAGGTTACAAAAGCCGGGTAATTTTGTATCTTCAATTTAATGTGGGTCTAGCTCTTTAAATTTGTCCTTTGCAAAAAAAAAAAAAAGGAAAAAAAAAAAAGGCATGGATGCACTTTTTGCATTTGGCATACATTTTTAGGCTGTTATTTTTTATTCACAAATGTAAGTGGGTGGACTTGTGAGCACGCACAGTGAGGATGGAGGGCATTTTTGATGCTGAGTCTATAGTAACAGTAGACTTGTTTTAAATAAATCCCAGTCCACCACTCCATAATTCTCAAAGCTCTTTTTGAAAAAGAAATGTGTGTTGAACACAAATATTTTAAAGATATGCTTTATGGACAGTGCTGTCAATATATGAGCGAAGACTCCTTCAAACTTTGTACCATGCAAACACACATTCATATGAAAGCTTGTGAATAAAAAAAAGAAATTGCAACTTTTTTTTCATCTCACAAGTTTTTATTTCAAAATTGTAAGGGGAAAAAAAGATAGAATTGCGAGTTTATATCTCCGAATTGTGACCTTATTTCTCGCAATTTCGAAGTTTACAAATCACAGAATTGTTTATCTTCTCAGAATTGTGAGATTAAAACTCACAATTACCCTTTTTTTCTGTGGCGGAAACACACGTCCATGCATTCAAAACCAATTGCTTGCAAATCACCGAAAAAAGTAAAGTTAAAGAATTATGCCACACCTTCTCATGAATAATTTAGATACATCTCTCACATTCAGTGATGCTCACTCAACATCTCAGTAGAGCAAAAAACAATCACTAAATTAACAGCTTTCAACTTCATAAAATGTGTCCCATCATCCTCTGTAACAAAAAGAAAAAAAATAAGGGTAGTACAAAAGTAGTAAAAACCTCACCCTTAAGTGCAAAGTGGATGTGTAATGTTGATTTTTAGGTTGTATCTTTTTGATAATCTGCATTTTTTATTGGTTTATTAAAGTGCCATAGATAAAATTATTTATTTTTAGGAGTCTCAACAGAATGTAATATTTTATTTATGCCCAACATGGTGATATTCCTTTTTTAAGAGATAGAGAATGCCTGGAGAGGGTGTATGCTGAGTCGCCAGTCTACTCTCCCTTTTAGTTTCTTTCTCTCTTTCACACACACACACACACACACACACACACACACACACACACACACACACACACACACACACACACACACACACACGCACACACACACACACACACACACACACACACACAGAGGTGATGGATGGTGTTATTACCTTCAGATCTTTAAGGGCACGGGAAGGCTTTAGTGGGTGTAAACACACATTCTATCATTAATGATTAAGTGCACACACACACACATACACATACACACACCCACACACACATGCACGCACATCGGTGTAGCTGCATGAACACACACACACACACACACACACACACACACACACACAAGGTAAATATCTCTTTAATTATTCAATATCACTGCATCCAGTTAAGGCGAACTCTAATCACTTTAACAAGATTGGACAAGCCCTCAATAAAATAAATACAAAAATACATATCATTTCAGAAAAAAACATACAGTCATATTAATAAAAATAAATGGGTGCAAAAAAAAAGAGCAGAGATTTCTTTGAATGTCAGCGGCATCCTCTCAGAGACCGAGTGTCTGCCTGTATTTCTTGTTCGTCTCCGGTTTTGCTGATTGTTGGGTCAAATAAATATTTCATGCCCCATGTCTCAGTTTTGGTGGCATAGGAGATCAAATTATGCCTTCACAGCTGCATCAAAGTCTCCCTCACTCCCTCTCCATTTCCTTTAGTCTGCGCACTCTCTCTCTCTCTCTCTCTCTCTCTCTCTCTCTCTCTCTCTCTCTCTCTCTCTCTCTCTCTCTCTCTCTCTCTCTCTCTCTCTCTCTCTCTCTCTCTCTCTCTCTTTCCCTGCAGCTATGTCTCCCAGGATCTTTAGACCCCCACGCCCCACGTTTTTCTTTCTTTCTTTCTTTCTTTCTTTCTTTCTTTCTTTCTTTCTTTCTTTCTTTCTTTCTTTCTTTCTTTCTTTCTTTCATTTTTTCTTTCTTTCTTTCTTTCTTTCTTTCTTTCTTTCTTTCTTTCTTTCTTTCTCTCTCATTGCAGATTGTAAAGATGATTTGTGTGTGCTTTAAATCTGCCATATAAACTATGTAAATGAAGCAAAATAAAAGTGGTGGACACCAGCTTCAGCTCCTTTAAAATGTCATTGTGTTGGCTAATGTGTTGGCCATATATCCACTTCATTGGGTCCAAGATGCATTATATGTGCTATGTGAGCAGAAACAATCGGATTAGCTTTGGGGATTCACCAGTAAAACAAAAGTGCATCAGATTTAGATATTTATTTTCAGAGAATGCTTAAATATAAGTGTATTTCATCCTCTTCCACTGGCAGATTGGTGTAATAAACCTCACTAAATATAAAAAACATAGACGAGAAAAAAAAAAAAACATCTGCCAGCGGCACAAGACAAGACACATTTAAGGTATATTCTCTGAAAACAAACATTAATATGTGATTTTGCTTCACATGCACATTTATCTTGTTTCATAGATTTTTTTTCAAAAAAATAAATAAATAAAACATGGATTAAAAATAGGACTTTTGCAGTGAAGAACTGCTTGAGTTGTTGAAAAGACAAGCTAATCTATTGTGTTTAGATGCTTTCAGGCTTCTTGACTTAACCCTAAATGCATATGTACCCCGACAAAATGCATAGTACAATATGTCAAAAATGCCCCATGTGAAAATGAGAAGCTTATTAACTATTTTATTTTGCTTTTTAGACTAGATCATTTTGACTTTAAGCTAAACCAGTTTCACCAGAAAGATAAGTTTTCCTGAGCGAGCACCAAATAAGCACTAACCAGCATAACTTTAGCTGACATTAAATACTTTTCGGAGTTGGACATGTCCTTCAGCATGACGTGGTCATCTAAAAGTATTTTAAACTGAATTTTTCTCAATTTTTTAATAAACATTTTGCATGAGTACATATTAAACTACATGGAATATTTGTTTTCTAAAAATTCGTTTGTGAAATAGTAGGACTACTTTCACTATAATTGAATTAAAAAAATGTGATTAAAATAGAGAGAGAAAAAAATATTACATTTGGCACCCAGATAGAAAACCAAAAGATACACATTCCTTTGATTATTTGTATGAAATTTGAATATAAAATCTTGATGTTCAAGGATACACATCAACCATAAACGGGTGTTTTCAGCAGGAATGTGAGCTCTTGTTTGATATTAGATCATGTTAAACCTGCGGACATCATGCTTCATCCCTGTATTTGTGTTATCTTGTTTTATTCTTTCACACAAAGACACTTCTTGTGAGAAGCCTAACTACTTCCTCACACTCATACACTCATAACAGCTACACGCACCCAAACACCCACGCATAAGCATATGCACAAATGCAATTATCAATACTCTCTGTTGGACCCCCAACACCCCGCTACACACACGCCCGCCCGAAGCATGCTGAGGGATGCAGAGGAGGTGCATGATCCTGTCCTGTAGCTGCAGGGCAAAACCACACGCTTCTGTATCTTAATGAACACTTGAAGCTCAAGCTCACACCTTTTATCCTAGTCCTTCCTCACATTTGTTCAAACTAATTGCTCTATTTTCAGAAAAGCCCAGTGCTCGACTTTGCATAAAATAGCTAATATCATAGATTTATAACGTGGACTAGAATATATATGTTCTCTGAATTTATCTGTGCTAATGTTAACAGATTATAGTTAATCCTACAAACACCATTTCGGAGTCAGTAAAAATACATGCAAACCATTTTGGCTGATAGTGCTTTCTTTGGATCTAATTTGTGCATTTTAATCACTGATTATCATTGCATGCCGCTTTTATGCACCATAAAATCTAATTACTTCAAATAAAGGTGAGTAAATGATGAGAGAATATTCATTTTTGAGTGCACTATCTTTTTAAAGATGGTTCACTAAATTATTTTTCTATGCAATTCCAATGAATGAGTATGAAAGCTTTCAAGTGTCGAAAACAGCACTAAAGTGGCATAAAAGTAGTTTACTACTACTTTTTTAGATAGCGAGGGGTTTTTGAAAGAAAAATATCCATATTTAAAACTTTATAAACTAAAATAACTAGCTTCCGATAGAGGTCCGTACGCATCGATTTACGGCGAAAGAGTATGACATATTGACCAACGTGGAAGTGCCGAGGATAGAGCAAAACAAAACACCAGTCACGAATTAGAATTCTAAAACGAGAATTTTTAAAGAGAAATGTCAGAGGATTTCGATGTAAGAGAAGAGGAGCTTGAGTTTGTTGCCCAGCCCTATTTGTTTGAACCGTAAGAGGCATCAAAGCTTATTTCAGAAGGCCTTTATTAACCCCCCGGAGTCCTATGGATTACTTTTATGATGGATGCACTTTCTTGGAGTTCAAAATCAGGACTGCCATTCATTACCATTATAAAGCTTGGAGGAGCATTGATATTTTTTTTAATATAACCCCGATTGTGTTCGTCTGAATGAAAGATAGTCATAAACACTAGGGTGGCTTGAGGGAGAGTAAATCATGGGATAATTTTCATTTTTGGGTGAACTATCCCTTTGAGTTCCAGCTACTTGTCCTGTTTCCCTCTTGACTCCCATTGTTTCCTGTCTCTTCTCCTGCTGTCCTGTCCAATAACGGCACAAAAATCATTAAACACTACTTAAAATCATTAACACAGGCTGTCTTGGAGCAATTAACAAACTCTTTTGAATATAATATAAACATATTTAAAATATTTATTTTAAACTTTTAAATTTGTTTCATATACTGTAAAAACTGAAAGATAAAAAATAATGTAATTGTCAAAAATAAATGAATAATTAGTGCTGCTAATGAGAACAATTAAAAATGAGGGAGATTATCTAAAAATACCATCCAATATTTTTACCAGTTGGTTTATCTGGAAAGAAAACGACCTTCAGGAAGAGGACTGACTTTGATATTGCATGATCAATTTTTTATTTATTTTTTACATTAATATACATCAATATCTGATAATGTTGACCAGGGGCACAGATGTTAAAAAAGTTTATTATTTTTCGTTTTTTAATTTAATGTAATGTTTTAATTATATATATATATATATATATATATATATATATATATATATATATATATATATATATATATATATATATATATATATATATTAGTGCTGTCAATCAATTAAAAATTAGCTTGATTAATCACACAATTTTTCTGTGATTAATTGCAAATAAAAGTACGTTTTTATAAGTTTTTAATATATTTTATAATGTTATAATTTCACAGTTAATCCCCAAATTAATGTAGAAACAACATAAAGACAGTATATTTAAAATACTTGTTTAATGCCATCTTTTTATGAATGAAGGCCAGTATCACTTATACTAATACAGCAACTGATGTCTCGATGAAAATTATCGAAAGTCTCTAAAATGATGTTACAAGGTCTATGATATGAGCACCTGTATATGAGCACCTTTGTGTGCGTGTGTGTGTGTGTGTTCTCCCATGTGTGTGTTGGCAGCAAAAGAGGAGGCAGATGCGGCATGTGGTCGAGTCCCTCCTGTTGTACGGCCTTCTGCGGAAATGAGGCTGTGCCAAAGCCAGCTCATCCAGCCAATCACAATACATTACTGAGGGTGAAACAGAGTTAATGTCCACAAACACACATGGCCGCACACACAAAACGCGCATGCACACATACACACATGTACACAGTATCTTTCGGAAACAGAGACACAACTCCCTCTCTCTGTCTCACACAAACAAACATATACACACACACACACACACAAGCACGCACGCACGCACACACACACACACACACACACACACACACACACACACACACACACACACACACACACACACACACACACACACACACACACACACACACTCCTGCCAGTCTCTGCCGTTTGCTGTCCCAGCTCATTCTCACCCTTTCCGTCTCAGATCTGTTTTCGTTTAGCCCCACTCCCCACTGCACTAGCCTGCCAACCACTCTGTCTCTTTCCCCCTCCCTCCAATCCAGCTTTAACACACTATCACATTTATTCTCAACTTCATACGGACACCACACTCTCTTTTTAATGAAGGAAAAAATATAAGTAGATAAGGGGGAGGAGAGAGTTTATAACAAATTAGATATGAGCAGTTTTTTCTTTCAAGTCCCAGTCTGGGAAACATTGGCAGGTTGAGGAGGTGCCTGTCCATCGTTGTTTAAAATAATAATGGGAATAACAGTAGTGTTCTTAATTCAAATTACAGCAGTGTATTCAGTGCGTATCCTGTTAGTGTTATACCTTTAGGTTAATCATAGTGTGTTCGTGCTTCTTCATGGGTATCTCACTCCTGTTTAATTCAGTTGGCCTGAATTTCGAAGAGAATAAAATGCAAATAACAAAACATATTCGCTCTGTTCCAAAACCTAGTGTGTGCTTCCAAAACATAAACAACTTAATTATGCTGCCTCCTAAGATACCTAATTTTGGCCAAATTCTAAGCCAGCAATTCATGTATCTGTCACAGATGAGGCAAACTAATAATGCACTGCAATGAACTGAGTGAAAAAAATAAATCCAAGATGATGGATGAGGCAAAATAATTGTTGATTTTTAATAATATAAAATATTTATTATTTACCTTTTTGCTCACTAAGGCTGTATTTATTTGATCAAAATATTATTTAAAACAAATATACTAATGTAATTTATTCCTGTGATGGCAAGGCATCATCTTAATTTTCAGCATCATTACTCCAGTCTTCAGTGTCACACGATCCTTCAGAAATCATCCTAATATGATGATGTGGTGCAATAAACATTTCTTATTATTATCAATGTTAAAAAAAGTTGTGCTGCCTAATATTTTTGTGGAAACTGTGATACAGGTATTTTCCCCACGAATATTTGTTTATTTATTTATTTATTTTTAGCTTTTTTAATTCCTATGGGGCAATTAGTTTAAACTGTCATGTTGCTTCACAAATAACACTTATCACATACATTCAAATAATAATAAAAAAAAAAATGACAAAATACACAAAAATAGGGATAGAGAAAATAAAAGGGATATAATTATATAAAAAAAAGATAATCAACTAAATGTATTACATAAACTAATTGCTTCAGGCACAAAAGTAAATTTATAGCGATTTGTAGAACATCTGATTGTCCTTAAATGTCACCCCAGAATATTTGATTAATAAAAAGTTCAAAAGAATAGCATTTATTTGAGATAGAAAACTTTTGCAACATTATAAATGTCTGTACAGTCACTTTTGAATTAAAGTATTAATTTAGCCTATATAAAAAAATTGTACTGACCCCAAACTTATATATAATTATTCATGTATATTACTTGGTTGGTTTTCACAGTCAAATCATTTTCGACTCGCCTTAAACAATATTAGAACCTCAAACTATAAATTATACTTTCACATCCATATATAACACTTTTGATTGCAGCTGTTCTAATGAATGTATTGGCAAATCAACTTACAGTGGAAAAGAACAAGTTTTTCCTTCTCTGTAATGACATTCTATTGAGAGGGACACTGAAGACACATAATTTTAAGTCAGTTCAACAGCTGAAACCGGGACAAATTTACAATTTGTAAGTGAATTGTCTGGACACTCGGGTACACCTTGTGAAACTGGGACTGTCCTGTGTAAACAGGAATGTCTGGTCACCCTAATTAGATGCAAATAAAAAAGGACGAAGAGTGAGAATGAAGAGGACAGGGAGTAAAAGTAAGCTAGAGGGAGATGAGTCATTCTGCAGTGATGGAGAGGTGTGTACCATCTCACAGCATGTGCGAGCGAGAGAGACAAAAGGAGGTGCAGTAGACACAAAACACACGAGGGAGGACTGTGCTGGAGTCAGGCCAGCTTAGTGACATCTTCTTCACTGACATCATAACCTAGTCAGTGGCTATTTACCGGCCTGCGAGAGCGAGTTTGCACTTCCAGTGTGCAAAGAGTTCATAAGTGTAACTGTAGGTGATATAGCAGACCTGCTGCATTAATTAAGCAATTACGCACTTAAGGGACTGCTATATTATGAATATACTGATGGCTAAAGGGCAGTTTAAAGCACCTGTGCACACAACCCCTTCAGCTGTGACTATTTTTCACAATATACTACAGCACGGCCTTGAATGCCTTATAACAGATTTTCTTTTTATTAAAACACTAGTTTATTAAGCTAATTGCTAAAATAATTTTCTTCCGAGAAGGTTTACTCCCTGACATGTAAGCATGTAACATGTTGGATGGATGGATGGATGGATGGATACACACACACACACACACACACACACACACACACACACACACACACACACACACACACACACTTATATAGGCTATTCTGGTTCATTAGTATTATCAATAATCACTGTCACTTTTGATCAATTTAATGCGTCCTTTGTGATTAAAAGGATTGGTAGCACTTTATTTTACAGTCTTGTTCCCCATGTACATACTATGTACTTATTATAGTAATTAAAAAAAACTGGGTAATAACTAGTACTAACCCTGAACCTATCTAAACCCAACGTTAACCCCTGTAGTTAACTTATATTTTCCAATATATTTTTAGGTAAGTACACTAAAAGCACATGGAAGTACACGGTCTGTAAAATAAAGTGCAACCAAAATAGTATTATTATTTAAAATCTTCTTCTGCCCACACTTTTGAATTGTAATGTATCACAGTTTCCTCAAAAATATTAAGTTATTTCAACTTATTCCAAATGTAGCTTGTTCAAAAGGGGAAAAAGCGTCAAAACCAATTTATAAATCAAATGTGCTAACATTAGTTAGTCCCAAAAACTATTTAAATGTAAAGCATCCATATATTTTGGTTTTCAGGCAATATATTGCCCTTTTTCCAAAGACCTACCTAGTGCTGTTTCATTCCATATACAATGTGGGAGGAGATGGTACAGAACCACTTTACAGTAAAGCAGAAAGTGTGAATGTGCCCTTTGAAGGGAGAGGACAAAACATTTTAAAGATTTTATGCAAATGAACATTCGCCTCGTGTGCAAGTGCACATATAAATGTGTGTGTGAGATAGTGAAGCATGTGCGTGAGAGCCTTATATTGCATGTTTGAATGATCATAAAGACGTGTGTGCATGGAATCATTAAATAAGAGGCTAATTATGCCCCTTGGACATGATTGCGTTTATGCAGCTTCATTAATTATACTCAAAAGGGGTCTGTTTTGTTGCCCATCATACATTAAGCAGCTTTCTTCTTTGCCAATGCTGCTGAAATATGTGCATAGGCATGCAATAGACTGTACATAGACAAACACATTAAAATTCAGATGCATTTTTTGTGCTTGTGCCTATATCTGTTTACACAGCTTTTGATGTATTTCATGCTTAACAATGCAAAAACATTTTTCAGATTATTGGTCAATCAATAATCTGATAATTGGTCAATTTGCAGTGGTTGATTATTAAATTATTAGTTCCTATGTGGCTAATGTCTTTGTATGAATGTTAAATTAATATTCCTACTAAATAAAAGCCACTTACATATTTACTCATTACCTATTTTAACCTTAATATTGATAATACATACTTTTACCAGTTATGACAAAAAAAAATGTTGCCAAATTCCATGGAAACAACGTTGCTATGGCCACTGGCCACATGGTAACTGCTGGCAACAGATACCTTTAATAACCTGTGACAGCCAACATCTTTGCCAACCAAACTCTTTGGCTCCTTAAATAAGTCTGTGTTTGCACGCAAGCATGTGTTTATGATTGCATGGTATAATAAGATAAGATAAATAATATACCTTTCAAAATATGTGTTTCAAAATGCTGAAAAACTCCTCTGGACTTACATCTGTATGCAAGGGAGACTTTTTAGTGTGCTCTGGGAGCAAGTAAATGTCCGCATGAAAGAAAACGAGTTCTGAGAATGGACTAGTTCGTTCTGTTCCTGTCAGTCACAACAATATTTCATTTTGTCTCTGTCAACTTACACAGCCACCATATTTCTTTTGAAACCACTGGCCCCTGCAGAGCAAGAGACCCCCTTCCAGCATTATGAGCCAATTATATTATGGTTCAATTTACATCTAGAACAATTGTACGCAGTCCCAAAGCAGCAAACATATTGTGTATTTACGCAGACCTTTTAATCCCACACAGAGATGGCCTACATGTATTTACACAGGAATTCATGCTGGTAGATGCTAATTGACATGAGAGAGCGGCAGTGTAAATACGCTGTAGGAGTCTCTACCAATCCAATGGCTTTCCTGTGATGTGAAGGAAAGTTTCAGAACAGAGCGCCATCCTGGAAACGCTTCCTCTGTCTCATTTATGTCACAGCCAAATGTTGACTGGATGGTTTAAAATTTAAATCTCCAGACTTAACTTGCTGTAGACTTGCTGTAGCCCATTGGCTATTACTAAGCCAACCCTAACCCAAACCCTTCTCTAACCTTAATAACAGAAATCTAAGATGAGTGGAAAACATTTCAGCACAGAGTGGGAAAAAAATAAATAAGAGAGAGACAAAAATAACTGTCTGTTGTGTGTGATGTCATTAGTTATTGAAGGCTCCCTGTTTCATAGTTCGCGGGGGACACCAAGATTCAACTTAGGGTACGTTTACACGGCAATGATATGCTTGTCAAAACGATCCCTATTCACATGTATCCGCGAAAACAACTAAAAATGCTGTATTCTGCTGCCAGGCCATTATGAAACACTATAGATAGAACACATAATGCACATGATGTCATCGGTTTCAGATATTAACATTTTTGTTGTTTACACGGAGAGCATTTTTAAAAAACTTGCACTTTGAAACCCGTTTTCAAAAGTTTGCATTTTCAGGCACCCAAAAACTGTTGTCGTGTAAATGAACGGCCGCAACACATACATTTATTTACGCTTTTAGTTGATAACTGTGTCGTGTAAACGTCCCTTAGGCTCATTTGTCAAAATGTGCCTCTACCTGAATTTTTGCAAAACTAATTTTTGCAAAACTCATTGTATTTGTTTTTGCAAAACAAATACATCAAATTCAAATTTCAGTTTCCATCTGAAATGAACACTAGTGACAGTAAAACACCAATCATTTGTTGCTTATGGGCATATTATCGATTAATAAAAACATAGTTTTGCGTGGTTCCTTGCACAGTATAATGTTATGACTACAAAACACTTTTACCATAGTGCATGATTTGTAATCTAATACATTTTCATGTTTTCATCACATTAGAAGCTCCATATGGATGGATTTTCTAAACTTGCTCATCTGGTACAACACGGCACTTCAATGTGAAGCACGGTTATGAGTTCTGGGAAACACGAGTTACAATAAAAGAGCTCAATTACTTGTAGAAGCAAGCATGTAGCATGGTTGCTTCAGATTTTTTTTTTTTTTTTTTTATCTCACTCTTGCTTTAGTGCCACTCACCGGATATTTACTTTTTATGAACTGCCACTCTATTTGCAACAACAAATGCAATAAAGTGTTGCCACATTCATGTTCATCTGTTTTAAAGAATAATGAACATGCTTTTAGTGCAAGTCAAATCACTGTGGATGTGTCGTGAAACGTACAAGAAGCAACCAAATATAATTTTACAGAAATGTCGCCACAGGCCCGTTTTGCAATGAGTCTGGATTGGCAAGATTTGTGGTACGTTGCTGTTTGCCTCCAGCAAAGATGATCAGTGCATGAACAACAAGCAGTTTTCAAATGTTGCCAACCAAATGTTACAGTTATTATTTAATGAATTAATTAATGAGAAGAAAATTAAAATGTTTTAGCTGCTACAAACCCGTGTTTGATTTAGAATATATATATATATATATATATCACTATAAAATAGCACTGACTCCCAGTTGCCCAATTTAAGCTAATTTAAATGGTACTTTAATGTGGATGAGGGAGGTGAAGCCATATTAATACTGTGACTGTTGAACTGTTCCCCATTGTGACATTGTTCAACAGCCTGCGTCTGTTTACTTGCGCGTCTGTGGAGCCAAAGCTCTTTTAAAAGGTTGTCATGGTTTGACAGATTGCAGGGTGATAGTGGTGGCACGCTGGGCTTCCCCTGGAGCGGCGCAGCAGTAAGTGGCTTGCTGAGGGACACAAGGGCATTGGTCACAGGAAGGCCAGTGATACTGGAACCCATGGTTCTTCTGTGCTACAGAGAGAATATTCCCAAGGACTATTTCCTTTTTTGGTGAAGCCTGAAAGAAACATAGCAAGAGAAATATCAATTGTTTGTCATAGACATCATGAGAATAAACAGAGCGCAAAATGAGACTTTTGATTATAAGGATTATTTACTGTTTTGGTTTGGTTACCATTGACTTCCATAGACAAAAGAAGAAAACAAATCTCAAACTATTTTCTTTTATTTTCCATAGAAAAAAGGAAGTTACAGGTTTGGAAAGACATGATGACCGAATTTTAATTTTGGGGTTAACAATCCCTTTTTTCCTTTTGTATTTAGAAAAAGTAATCGCTCCTTTAGACTTTCATGAGATCTCCACAAATTCACAAACTATGCTAAAATTTATCGAGACACAAATGTTTGCGATCCAAATTCCAAACATTTTTTCATTAAATTATTAATTTAATAGTGTACTTCTAGTTGAATATCAACAATGGTCTTTATTACTATATTTTATTTATTTATTTTATTTAATTTCAAAGACTTTTAGGAGAAATTTTCAGAGAAAGTTTAGAGAAAGAGAAAGGAATTTTCAACAAATCAAGTTGCCCATTGAGTAAAGGCCAAAACCGAGAGCTAAAAATAGAGCTAGCATCTATACAACAGCCGACTGTTTTCGCATCGCGTCACCTGTTGAAGTTGCACTTAAACACTGCAAAGACTAGAGCTACTGTAACAGCTAACTAGCACGTTCAGCGCCTAAGTGAGAGGAAATAACTGGGTATGCCAGCAGGGGGCAGTAGTCTATATTCGTCATTCAAAAAGGGAAACCGAAACTAGGATTGCGGATATGAAAACCGTAGACAAATCAATGCTTGCTTACCATTTTGAATATGAATCACATTGGTCTTAACTTTCTTCATTCCAGATGGCCGTGTCGCTATGAAAAATATTTGCGAATTGAAATGCCTTCTCTGTGTGCACTCTTTGCTCACTTTTATCACTTTCACTATTCTTCTCGAGCACTACTTTGCAAAGCTTTGCAAAAGCGAAACCGAAATAGACACATTTGCTGAAACCGAAATAGACACAAAGAGTGAAATTCCTGTGAGGTCAGAAGAGGTCATTACACGAGAAGCGCTTTTAATAGCGCTTTGCAAAGCCAATCAGAGGGATCTGTCTCACCGACCGCCTATCGTCGATTCAACACGGTCAATCGGCCAAAAAGGTACAGTCGGGGCCCGACTTGTACCAATAGTGCGGAACAAACTTCAAAAACTGAGCTGACTGACGCTCAACGATGGCCTGACTTTGGCTGAATGCCGACTGTTGGCTTGGTGTGTCACAGCCTTTACATTCATAACCAACAATTGAGTCGTGGTTGCAGATTCTTTGCTCCCATTGAAATGGAGTGTTACACATATGTTATAATGCATTACCACTCCCATGCCACAGAAGGGCTAGATGTGATTTTTCCATTGGCCTATACTGGCCCAGCTAGGAACAATAGGCCTTACTGTGAATTAACTGTAGCTGCACTGAGCTGCATCTGGGACACAGTGGGTCCTCTGGTTCTTTTCCTGAGCCCAGCTGTACTTCAGAGTGAATTAACTCCCTCGCTATTTATTACACGACATCTGGCTGGTTGAAAGTGAAGCTCTGAGCCGCGGAGTGTCTCCAAGGTTACATCTATTCCCTCTAAGCCTCTTACATATGCTGAACTGTAATAGGAATGTGCCTGCTCTTTCTAAGGAAGTTGGTAGCGAAAGAACTCTAGTACTTTTCACGGAAACCGGGTTGATGAGGACTGTGAGAGGTTGGGGTGGGTTATCGTCCCAGAGGGGAGCCATGGTAACAGGGTTTGGTCATGCTAACAGAGCCTCCGTTGAATGGAAGTGTGTTAAAATAGCATCTGAAAAAGTAAGAGGTAGAGAATCAAACTATTCATTCACGGCCAGATGCACTTACACACATACACATGTTCACATATGCACAGGCGCATACCCGGAGTGCACCAGACCATCACAACTCTCCAACAACTCAGAATTGACAAGCTCATGCATACATTTAGAGTTTAGCAAATATAGCCGCATATAAAAACAAGCAAGGGTACGACAAATTCACGGGAGGGTACACGCAGGACACAAACTCACACACACAGGCAGGATGGACATTCTTGAGACATTTCTTTTTCAACAAAAATAATAAATAGGGAGACCGGGGCTAGTTGTCACACGAGTCAAGCACCTTTTAAAGATCCAAACCTCTTAACATAGAATAGTGAAGTGATTTCTGTCCAAATTACCCTAAATTAATCATCATATTTTTGCAACAAAACCACACTAAGATACATTCAGGCATGTGTCAACTATATAAGAAAATATTTAACTATGCTCTTAGGACACAAATATTTTGGTAACACTTTACAATAAGGTTTAACTAGATAACTAATTTAGTTAACAATGAATTAAGAATGAACAAGTCTTCTACAGTATTTATTAATCTAAATTAATATTCATTTCAACATTTACTAATACATTATTAAAGTTGTATTTGTTAACATAGTGAACACTGTGAACTAACATGAACAAACAATAAACAACTGTATTTTTATTAACTAAGATTAATAAATACTGTAACAAATGTTTTGTTCATTGGTAATTCATGTTAGTTCTCAGTAATCATACATGAACTAATGAAACCTTATTGTAAAGTGTTACCGGTTTAATTGTGTATGCAGTTAATGCATTAGTTAATGCATGAACTAATCATGAGCTATATATTTTCATAGTATTTATTAACATTGGTTAATGTTAGTTAATAAAAATACATTTGTTTACTAAATTTAACTTTTGATTTTAAATATGTATTAGCAAATGTTGAAATTAACATTTACTAACAGATGATTTAGAAGTATTGTTGTTCATTGTTCATTGTAATTTCATGTTACCTAATGCTAACTAATGAAACCTTGTTGTAAAATGATTATTTTTCACTATTTTTCACAAATGCCAGGTTGGATATTTTTATTGGGGTAAGTTGTCACATGTTTATATGTTTAATTGCTTGCACTTTATTTTGATGGTCCACTTTAGACATTCTACTAACTATAAGTAACTTTGTAAACTACATGTCAACTGACTCTCGTTAGTGTTAGTAGACTGTAGAAGACTGCCACTGTAAAAAATAAAACCGTAATTTTTACGGTAAAAAACAGGCAGCTGTGGTTGCCAGAACTTTACCGTCAAAAATACGGTAGCAACGTTATTGGTTTTACAGACTTAACTTAAAATTTACAGTAATAATCCGTATTTTATTATCTGATATAATGTTAATTTACGGACTTATTGAAGTATTAATTTCTGTTTTGTAACATTGTAATACACTGACAACCAACAATCATCACAGCAATGATGAGAATCACATGATAAATCAAAGCTCATCACAAGCAATCTTCGCCAAGAAAGTTAATACTATTATATAGAAGCTGCACAGTGTCATTCGCACAAACATTAAACACCATCATGGTAACACACATGAAATTTTAAAAATGCAATAAACATTAATTTAACAACATTAAATGTAACATAAAACCCCAATGTACATAACTGATTAGAAAAAAACTAAGAAAACTATGAAGAAACAGTTGTTTCAACAAAAATACTTCAAATGTGAAGTGTCACGCAGGGAATTGTGGGAATGTAAATTTACGTCTTTTCACTGTAAATTATACAATGAGTTCCAATTAACGGTTTTGCACTGTAGCATTTTACCACTGTAGTCTTTTACCGTTAAAATCACGATAATTTTTTAGGGTTAGTTATTAGGGTTAGGGTTAGTAGAATAAGTTTACATGTGGTTGCGAAGTTGCTTATATTTAGTCAGAAGAATGACTGAATGAGCATCAGAAGAAAGTTTTAGCAGATATTAAGCATACAGTCTACTAATACTCTAATGAGAGTTAATTGGCATGTAGTTGCAAAGTTATTTATAGTTAATAGAATGTCTAAAGTACAATATTAAAATAAAGTGTTACTGTTTAATCTTAGGCTAATTGTACTTTTTAAATACTTAAGCTAATTAGCTGTTAAATGGTAGATTCCCTTTTCTGGGAAATATCAGTTTGTGTAAGACATGTGTGACAACTAGAAAGATTTCAGAGGTGTAAAAAGTACAGCAAACTTAAACTCAAAGTATGCTTACCGTGTTAAAATTTACCTAATTAAAAGCCAAAGTACTGTATTGGCAAAAAACATATTTGGGTGAAAGTTTCTATAATTTATTAAGTTTTAACAGGTAAAAATGATAAGGCATTAAAGGTAAATATTTTCTGAGCTTCAGTAACTGAAACATGACCTCAAGCATCAAAGGAGATTTTCCCATTAAAGAAACCAAACTTTGTAAAGCAACTTGTTGAACCACAATGATCTCAGGTCACTGACTTTTGTAATGCTCAATGCATTATAAATGTAGTTCAAGAAAAGTTCAACCATCATCAATGTTTGAATATTAAAACTAAATTAATTACTGCATTTGCTTTGGGTGTACCTCTGTATTGTAGAGACTAAAGAGAAGTCTCCTCACAAGGATGAATAAGTTGTTCCCAATTAGATTTAAAAATCTTTTTAAAAAGAAGTAATTTTTTTATATATAATTTAATTGGATGTTGTTGTTTTTATAAGAGGAACAATCTAAGCCACTGTGACCTTTGGAGGTCTAAATGCATTTGCAAAATTATGATTTTTGCCTTCGAAATTTAGGTAACACTTTTTTTATGGACCCTTTTGAACATTCTGTTGACTGTAAGTAACTTTGCAACTCTCATTAGAGTATAAGTTTATCGTCTACTTAATATCTGCTAAATCTTTATTGTGATGTTGCCCAACAGACAATCTACTAACTATAAGTAACTTTGCAACTACCTGTACGTCAACTTATTCTAACCCTAACCCTACCAGTCTACTAATACTCTACTAACACTCTGAGAGTTAGTAGACAGGTGCAATGTTACTTATAGTCAACAGAACGTGTTTAAAGGGACCATCAAAATAAAGTGAAACCGAAATTTGAGTTAAAAAAAAATCAAGTATTCGGTTTCAACAGTACTTGAGTAAAGTACAAATTAATCTAAATAATACTTCAGTACAGTTACTAAAGTACTGTACTTTACACCCCAGATAAAAAGAAATATTAAAAATAAGGGAATTACAATTACCCCCTCATCCAGGAAAGACAGATGGAAATAGACTCTTTAAATGCTCCATGAGTCTGCAAAGAGCGCAAACAACATCGTCAACATAACTCTGCACGCTGCTCAGCTGCATTGCCCACATGCGATTCAGAGAGAAATTCTTCATGACTGCAGATCTCAGGGGACAGAGGGGCTCTAGGTTTATTGATGATTTAACCGCAGTGTTAAAGGTGAGCTAATCTTCAACCTCAGCTCGGTATGTCCTTTATATGCTGAGTCCAGTGGTTTCGATGCACATCATATGTTTTGTTACAGCCAAATAAATCGGTATAACAAAACAATACCTAACAGACATAGGACCTTTATAAATTTCGCAATCTCTAGAACCTCAAAACATATTCAAAGATAGTGAAAAAAACAACTATAAATATCTCAACACTACGTGGAACTCGCCAGCACTGGGCTTCTTTCCAAAATTGATTATGAAGCGATGCCAACAGCTCTCAGACTGCATTCACGTGAGAACTGCAGAGGATGTGCGGCATTGCTCTGCCTCATGTGTCATTTGGTGGCTGCGAAGATGAAATAATTTGATTCAAACCAACACGCACTGCATAGTGGTGCAAAAAGCATGAATATTTCTTGTGCCGTAGTTCAATTTTGTACACAAAGTCAGATAATTGGTCTCCTGGGAGACTCCCGTTGCTGTATGTTAAAAGACATTAAGGCTTAATAAGTCTGTAAATACAATCTCACACTTAAAATACGCTCAAAGTTGCACACAGACACGCATTTGCTCGTGAGCTTCTTACAGTGCTACGGTCTGTTCTCTGTAGCACTGTACTGTACTGTACTGTACTGCACTGTACTGGAAACTGCTGTCAGGAGAGCTCTTTTTTAATTATCTCAGGGAAATCTCAAATCTCGCTTTAAAATCAATCATGACAGCTAACATCTTCTATTTTTACATTCTTCTCTATATTTCGCCCTCTTTCAGCGCTCTGGGAACAGCGTGTTATCTTTGTTACTCTTAAATCTCTTAGAGAGGAAGACAAAGAATTAAAAGAAAGAGAGGTGGGGAGAGAAAGCGAGAGAGAGAGAAGATGCACATGCTTGCAGAAGCGGACACCTTTCACATTTTCTTAATCTGCTATAGACAGCAGAGATCTCTATGATGATTTCATTTACAGTCATGACATTGAAAGTTAAGAGAGGGTCAACAACGGCAGCAGGAAATGGAATGCAACTCAATGCCCCTGTGCTCTGGTAATATGCATACCTCTTCACTTATTTATAAGGTTATGGGCAAATCCAGGCTTTTACTGTCATTACAGAGCTGTAATGTTGACTGTTACCGCTGCACAACATTGTGATTCATTTGCGGTCTGTATCCATTGACTTTTATCTTTTTTTTTTACATTAACAGAAAATAACTTTTTGTAAAAAGTATTGTATGCCTAAGATAGTCAGAAGATTATATTACTGTAATACAAAACAATCTCAAGTGCTCTATTGTGGTGAAGACCATAAGACTATAAATAAATACACATTAAGACCTTATAACACATTCACACGCCT